>CAUYRH010143128.1:0-28010 GCA_963574655.1 Perodicticus potto | reverse complement strand
CCTTGCCAGTCATCGAGCCCGCTGGTTCTTCAGCTGGCTGCTGCAGCACGGACACCGCCAAGAAGGCGGCGGCAGGTCCACCAGCTCTGCTGAGCTGGCCAGGGCGCCAAATGTCCCGCATCAATTCTCCCTGTCCAAGTAGAAACCTCAACTGCTGTTAGGGAAAAGGGGCGAAGACTCGATCTAACTGCTTCCTGCCGGATCGGGCGATGATAGAAGGGGGCAGTTAGGGTTTCTCCGGAGGGAGAGTGATACAGGGGTTCATGGACTGAAACCATCTTTATTGAGTGTGGCTTGATGACATTTCTGGAAAACACAAATCTGATTAGTATAATCAGTAATACTCAAAGGTAGAGCAGCATCAGGTCAGAAGCACTAATTTAGTGATACTAAAAGAAAACTATATTAGGAATTTTTTTGCTATTTCCTGAATAATAACTTCGAACTTTCTTTTGGCTCACACGTGTAGGTGGTCTGTGGTTGGCTGTCTTCACTGTCTGCCTCCGTTGAAGATGGAGGGTTCCAGGATTTTACTCATGAATGATATATGCAGGAATCGACTCCTATAACTTCAACAGTTGTAGAAGAAGACAAGATAACAGGAAAGGGGACTTCCCAAGTTGGGGTTAGGAGCTTTTTTCCTTTTTATGGCAAAATAATATTCCATCATACGAGTCTAGCACATTTTGCTTACTCATTCATCAGTTGGCAGACTTTTGGATTGTTTCTACCTTTTGGCTATTATGACTGATGCTGCCATGAGTATTCATGAACAAGTTTTTATGTTGGCCTATGCTTTCATTTCTCTTGGGTGTATATATTAATTCTTGGGAGTGGAGTTGTGAGTCATCTGGCAATTCTGTGCTTAACTTTTTGAGGAACTGCTAGACCAGCGGTTCTCAACCTGTGGGTCTCGACCCACAGGAACTGTATTAAAGGGTTGTGGCATTAGGAAGGTTGAGAACCACTGTGCTAGACTATCTTACAGAGTAGCTTATTTAGTGTTCTAGGACTGTCCTAAGGAAGTACCATAAACTTGGTGAATTAAAACAACAGGACTTCATTGTCAAACAGTTCTGAAGGCTAGAAGTCCAAAATTAAGGTGTGGGTAGGGCATTGCTCTCTCTGGTACCAGTAGAAGATCCTTTCTTTCCTCTTCCCAGCTATCAGTGGTTTGCAGGCAATCTTCAGAGTTTGCTGGCTTGTAGATGCATCACTCTATTCCTCTGTCCTCAGATGATATTCTTCCTGGGTCTTCATGTCATTGTCCCTCTGTGTCTGTCTTTGTGTCCAGATTTATATAAAGACACATCATATTGGATTGAGGCTGGCCCTAATAACCTCATTTTAGATCGATTATGTCTGTAAGGACCTTATTTCAAACAAGGTCACATTCTGAGGTACTGGGGGTGAAGACTTTAATATACATTTTGAAGGGACACAATTCACCTCTTAACATAGCTGCGCCATTTTCCATCCTCACTAGCAACATACAAAGGTTCCAGTTTCTCCACATTCTTATCAACACTTGTTATTATCACACTTTTTGATTACAACTATTATAGTGGATATGAATTGGTTTCTCCTTGTGTCTTTGATTTGATTTCCCTGATGACTAATAATGTTGAGTGTCTATTCTTATACAAATTGGTCATTTGTATATATTCTTTGGAGAAATGTGTATTCAGATTCTTTGCCCATTTATAAAATTGAGTTATTTGTCTTTTATTATTGAGTTATAAGATTTCTTTATATATATAGGATATAAATCCCTTATCAGATATATGATTTGAAATATTTTCTTTCCATCCTGTGGCTTGTTTTTTTGCTTTGAAGCACCAACATTGCAAATTTTGATGGAGTCTAATTTATCTGTTTTTCCTTTATTGGCTTGTGCTTTTGGTGTCATATCTAAGAATTCATTGCCAAATCCAAGGTCATGAAGTTTTTCCCATATGTTTTCTTTTATAAGTTTTATAGTTTTGGTTCTTACATTTAGGTCTTTCATCCATTTTGAATTTATTTTTATACATAGTATGAGGTAAGATAAATGTTGTTTTTTCTATGTGATCGTCCAGTTGTTCCAGCACCATTTGTTGAAAAGACAATCCTTTCCCCACTGAATGATCTTGGTATCCTTATCAAAAATCATTTGACCATAGGTGTAAAAATTTATCTTGGTCTCTCAATTCTATTTCATGGTTTGATGCACACACACACACACACATACACACACCCCTCCTTATACCAGTACCACACTATTTTGATTACTGTTGTTTTGTACAAGTTTCAAAATTGGGAAGTACAAGTCCTCTGACTTGGTTTTTTTTTCAAGATTGTTTTGGCTCTTCTAGGCACCTTGAGGGAATTTTAAAATCAGCTTGTCAGTTGCTACAAAGAAGCTAGCTGGGATTCTGATAGGCTGTGTACTGACTCTGTAGATCATTTTAGGAAGTATTTCCATCTTAACAATATTGAGTCTTCTGATTAAGGAGCATGAGATTTCTTTCCGATTATTCATATCATCTTTAATTTCTTTCAACAGCATTTTGTAGTTTTCACAGTATAGGTTTTTTAAGTGAATTATCTTACATTTTGATGCTTTTTGATGCTGTTTAAAATGGATTGTTTTCTTAATTTTATTTTCAGATTGCTCATGGCTAGTGTATCAAATACAGTTGATTTTTATATATTGATGGTCTATCTTGTGACCTTGATGAACTCATTAGTTAGCTCTAAAAGTTTTTGATGGATTCCTTAGGATCTTCTGCATACAAGATGATGTCATCTGTGAATATAGTTTTACTTCTTCCTTTCCAACCTGGATGCTTTTTATTTCATTTTTGCCTGATTGTCTTGACTGGAACCTCCAGTCAGTATTGACTAGAAGTGTCAAGAGAAGAAATCCTTGTCTTCTTCCTGATTTTGGAGGGGACCCATCCAATCTTCTATCACTAAGTATGATGTTGACATGAATTTTTTATAGATGCTCTTTATCAGCTTGATAGTTGAGTGTTTTTTAAATCATGAAATGGTGTTGGTTTTATCAAATCCTTTTAAAGATGATTATGCAGTTTTTGTTTTTTTTTTCCCCTATTGATATAATATATTACATATGTTGATTTTCAGATATCAGAACAACCTAGCATTCCTGGGCACATTCCATTTGATCATAGCATATAATTCTTATTATTATATGTTTCTGAATTCAGTTTGCTAATTTTTGTTTTCTTTTTTTTTGAGACAGAGTCTTACTATGTCTCCCTGGGTAGAGTGCTGTGGTGTCACAGCTCACAGCAACTTCAAACTCTTAGGCTTAAGCCATTCTCTTGCCTCAGCCTCCCAAGTAGCTGGGACTACAGGCACCTGCAATAACACCCGGCTATTTTTTTGTTGCAGTTGTCATTGTTGTTTAGCCAGCCCAGGCTGGGTTTGAACCCGCCAGCTTCAGTGTATGTGGCCAGTGCCATAACCATTGTGCTACGGGTGCTGAGCCAGTTTGCTAATATTTTGTTGAGGATTTTTACATTTATATTCATAAGAAATACTGGCCTGTAGTTTTCTTTATCTTGTAATGTCTTTTTCTAGTTTTGGCATCAAAGAATGAATTTCTCTTCCACTTTTTGTGAGAGTCTTTGAAGAATTGATTTTGATTCTTCTTTAAATGTTTGCTCCAATTCACCTATTAGGCTATCTGGGCCCAGGCTTTTCTTTTTCTTTTTTTAATTTCAGATTAATATGAGGGTACAAATGATTGGGTTACATTGTTTGCATTTGTTAAGTAAAGTTCCAGATGCAGTTGAGCCCTTCATCAGGGGCATATAGTTGTTTATGTATTGGCATATAGTCGCTTATGTATCTTAATATGTTAGTATTGCATACCAACTCTTTTGGACTCTTTGGACTCTTTTCTATTGGACTCTTTCTATTTGGACTCTTTTCTATTTTTGTGGTACTTTACTGAGATGAATGTTCTTCAACTCCATCCAGATTGATACAAAAGATGTAAAGTCTCTATTTTTTATGGCTAAAAGTATTCCACGATATACATATACTACAATTTATTAATCCATTCATGAGTTGATGGGCACTTGGGTTGACTCTGCATCTTGATGATTGTGAATTGAGTTGCGATGAACATTCTAGTGCAAATGTTCTTTTTTTTTGAGACAGAGTCTCACTTTGTCACCTTTGGTAGAGTGCCATGGCATCATAGCTCATAGCAACCTCAAACTCTTGGGCTCAAGTGATTCTCTTGCTTCAGTCTCCCAAGTAGCTGGGACTACAGCTGCCTGCCAAAATGCCTGGCTATTTTTTAGAGATGGGGTCTTGCTCTTGCTCAGGCTGGTCTTGAGCTCCAGAGCTCAAGTGATCTGCTTGCCTCAGCCTCCCAGAATGCTAGAATTATAGGCATGAGCCACCATGCCCGGCAGTGCAAATGTTCTTAGAGTAAAATAATTTTATTTCTTCTGGGTAGATACCTAGCAATGGGATTTCAGGATCAAATGGAAGGTTTATTTTAACTCTTTGAGGATTGTTCATACTTCTGTCCATAGAAGTTGTATTAATTTGCAATCCCAGCAGCAGTGTAAAAGTGTTCTGGGCCTGGGCTTTTCTTCATGAATAATTTTGTTTATCTTCCAATTTCTAATTTAATCTCTTTATTATAGGCCTATTCTGACTTATATCACTTTTGATATTTTGTATCTTTTTGGGAATTTGTCCATGTTATCTTAGTGATCTAATTTATTTATAGGATTTCTTCATAATCCTTTTTATTTCTGTAAGGTCAGTAGTAATGTCATATCTGATTCTAGTAATTTGAGCCATCTTTCGTTTTTCTTGGTCAGTCCAGCTAAACCTTTGTCTTTTGTAAAAATTTTTTTCTAAGAATGAACTTTTCCTTTACAATTACAGCGTTTCTAAATTGTAATAGCTTTGTTGATAGCTGCTGTTTATTGTGTCCTTTGCATAGTAGCTGTTTGACTCTCTTTTTATTGAACCCCTGAAACACCATGTATAAAGCAAATGTAATTGGTCATGCTGTCAAATGAGGACATTGAGGTACAATGCCTTGCCCCAGTCATGCAGCTAGCAGGCAGTGGAGAGGGATCTAGGTCAGGCCTGAGTTCTAGCTCCAAAGCCTGATGGATTTCACTACAGTAGGGGACCTCTCCTGCTCTACAGTTGGCCTTTACCCTCCATGGCTGAGACCTTATCATCATTTTTTGACTTCATCATCACTAAGGAAAAGAGTCATGGGTGACCGTTCCCTTGTTCCCTTGCACTGTTCAGTGTCTCAGCATCACCTAGTGAGCCTGTTAAGCCTATCTCTGTCCCCTCAAGTTTGGTTCAGTGGGTTTGGCGGTAAACCTAAAGGTCTGCATTTTTCTCTAATATCCCTAGCTGTTCTGATGCTGGGGTTCTGGACAGCACCTCAGTAGCCTGTGTTTGTCCCTGGAAGCTCCTGCCCATCTCTGCTGGACACAGGCCCTGAGCAGGTTGCTGTTTTCTCTGGTCTATGGGTGCTCCTGGCTTTGGCTTTGCTTGGGGTGGAAGTCAAGGATGAGGTGGGTCTTGGCTATTCTCTGTTTTATAAAAAGTTGCAAGAAGTGGGCAGTGCCTGTGGCTAAAGGAGTAGGGCGCCGGCCCCATATGCAGGAGGTGGCGGGTTCAAACCCAGCCCTGGCCAAAAACTGTAAAAAAAAAAAAAAAAAAAAAAGTTGCAAGAAGTTATAAAATCCTCCCCCCTTTGTTTCAGTAACGTTCTCTCTGAGTACTAAGAGCACTGGGTTAATGAGCAGGCTTGGAGCATGTCCCTCTCGTGTACATACACTCCCTGCTCTGCACTAGTAAGGAGGGGCGGGACTATGGCAGAAAGTGACACTGAGCTGTGACTGGCTTCTCATTTTTCTGGAATGTAGCTCCCAAAAGGTCTCATATTTTTCAGCATTTCTGACTCTGGGGTTGTGTAAACATCACAGGAGGGTTTGCTGCATCCGAGAGACTGCAGGAGCTAGAGAGGGGGCGGGTGGGAACCCAGAACAGAGAGAAGGGCAAATGGAGAATTGAGAGGGAGGAAGCAGAGAAAAATTCTGGGGTCTGGGTGGAACAGGGATGGTGGTAAAATATGCTGAAGGGAACAAGGGCCAAAGGAGTCCCAGTAAGTGTGAGAGGGATCTAGCAAGGCTGGGATCCCTGAGATGGAGACCAGAATGGCTGGTAGTACAGTGGGAGAGGGCCCCAGGTGCACGCCAGCTTCCTGGATGCTTCTAGCTTTGAGCTTGGAGGTCTGCTGTGCCAGCTGGAGCGGCTAAGTGGGGTTACTGAGACCTTTGCTGTGGGCTTCCCCCTCCCAGGGTGTGCTGAACCTGGCACCGGGGAGTTGTAGACCCCTCCCTGCTGGGGCACCACCTGTGGCTAAGAGAGCTGGTTGGTGCAGAGAGAGGGCCTAAGATGTTGCCTGCAAACCCATCATTGTCTCCCACTGGGCTTTCTTGGAGGCCAACATTCACTCTTAGCCTTCTGAGCTTTCCGAGCTACTGACCTAGACCCGTTGCCGGACCCTGGATGATATGAGAGGTGGCCTGGTGAAGTTGGAGCTCCTGACCTTGGGCTGGGTGGATTCTAACCCTGCTGTTTACCTGAGCAGTGTGATACCAGGAAAATTTCTCACCCCCCCGAAATTGGGTCTCTTTAGCTGTGTAAAAATGGTGGCATTGATATCTTGCTGATACCATGCTGACCTTGCAAGGTTGGTGTGAGGATTAGAGAAAACGGAGGTAAAATCCTGGCATGTGATAGGCTCTTGCTCAATAGATAACCCTTATTTATTATTCTGAGATCTTAGGATAATAAAGAGCTAAGTGTCCTAGAAATAACAAACTACTAAATGCCCCAGAAATCTTCTAGCTGGCAGGTTGGGGCAGCTCTGCAGAATGACCAAGGCCCATTCCCCCATATCCTGCCCCCTTCGGTTCTCTGCCTACAGCTATCTCCTGGCTCTGGGTCCTCCAGGCTGTTCTCTCTCCCTGCTCCACCCCACCCGGGACCTATGAGGCCCTTGTCCCTCCCTTTGGAGGTTCTGGCCCCTGGCTGATGAGTGACTTGGCCAATTGTCCCCCACAGGGGCAGGCAGGTGGGATGTTAGTGGGGGGCCATTAGGAGGAGAGGGGTGTGTGTGTCCTGGGGCACAGCTAAGTACAGAGCTAGTCACAGATTAACCCCCTGGATGTTTCCTCTGGCACTGGCCTGGGGCAGCCAAGCGAGTGGGTTCAGACCAGATTCTGTTTGAGGAAGCAGGGGAGGAAGGTCACTCGTGGGTCACACGTGGTTAGAGGAGGAACCAGAGAGCTCTGGTGCCCAATCCTGCCTGGGGAACTCACACTGGCTTGGATTCCACATCAGTGCACAGCCTCCTACATCCTCGCGCACAGAGGATCGATTTAATCTAATCCTCACAACAACACTACCAAATAGGTCTTAATACAATTGTTAGGGCACAGAGGACGAGATAGGCCTAGATGGTGGAGCAGTGTGCTCACACGTATCCAGGGACAGGGACTTGGACTCAGCCCTTAGGCAGAGGTTTGAGGAGAGAGTTTGAGCTGATCACCAAATCTGGCTTTTCCTTTTCAACACTCACTATCTCTGATGTTAGCAAGTTGCATAGCTTGTTTGTGACTTGAGTCCTTATCTGTAAAAGTCATAAACACATTCTCTGGCTTGTGAGGTTATTGTGAGAATTAAATGCATTAATACACATCAAGTACTTAGAGCAAGAGATAAATACCAGCATCTATTCTCATCCCTCCCCTGTGAATGGTGTCTGAGGACAGAGTCTGCAGTTGGATTGGGTGGAGGAAGGGAGTGCAGACTGGCTTGCCCTGTTCTGCTTTACTGAGGCCTCCTGAACCTCCGGGGCAGACAATTGGAATGTTCTCCACTGGACTGGGCTGTCTTGTGAGGTGGTAAGTTCACAGCAGCTGTCTTGTGTCGTGGGGAGGAAGGTTGGACTGGAGGCAATTGAGTCTTTTTTTTGTTCTAAGATTTGGGGGCTCAGGAGTCAGAGATGATTTGTTTTCCTGTCTCCCCTGCTAACAACTGAGTGGCCTTGGACCATTTTTTGAAGTGCCCTGCTTAGTTTCCTCTTCTGTAACCTGGGGCCTGTAGGGTGTGGCTAGGATTAAATGAGCTAGGTGTGCAGGGTGCTTTTCAGCTCCTGGTGCACGGTGGTCAGTGGTTTGTGACAGCTGTAGTTGTGGTGGTGGCATCCTGGTTATTGTTGTCAGATACTGAGTCTGGCTCTCTCCGGGTCATGATCCAGAGCTGGAATTCCTGTGCCACTTATCTGTCGACCAGGTCTGTTTGCTGTGTCCCTGGGCAGTCTTCATTCAATCCACCCTCCTCTGCCCTCTTAGTCAAGCATCCCTTGTCTCATTCCCTGGGGAATCTGGGCACCTTTCCAGATGACATCTTCTTCCCTATCCAGGACTTAATTTTTTAACTGTCTTCTGGCTCCCATTCTGAGCCTGACCCATGTCTTCCTTAGGAACCCAAGATTTTTATTTTCCCTTTTTATTTTGAGAAGATTGAATTTATAGAAAACTAGTAAAAACTAGGACAGAGAGTTTGCATATACCTTTCACCCAACTCCTCTGGTTGACAGCTAACATAGTTATCAAAATCAGGACATGCTCATTGATCTAATGCTATTAACACATCTGTAGTAGAATTTGCCCAGTGCCCTCACTATTGCCCTATTCCTGATCTAGGATTTAATCCAGGATCCCACATTGCAGTCAGTCACCTTGGCTCCTGAGCCACCTTTTATCTGGGACAATTTCTCCATCTTTCTTTATTTCTCATGGGCTTTGATACTTTTGAAGAGGGCTGCTCAGTTATTTTGAAGAATGTCTCTCAGTTTGGGTTTGTTTTTCTGTTTCCATCATTTCTTCTACATTTATTAATTGGAATATTACTGTAAGAACTGTCCTTATCCCCACTTATTCGTCTAATTACTTATTCATGTCAGCGTGGATACCTAGACATTTGCTTTGTTCTATAGGTTACAATCCAATGCTGTCATTTTTCCTTTGATCAGATTAACCTGGAGATGGCCAATAGAAGCTCCTTGCCTTGGTTCTTGATGTTTTATCTATTCTCTGTATCAGTCAGAGCTCTCCAGAGAAACAGAACCCATAGGATATATATATTAAGAGATATATTGGAAGGACTTGGCTCCCAGGGGCCTGGCAAAGCATAAAACGTTCAGTGCATACCAGGAACTCAGGCAGTAGTTGATGTTGCAGGTTCTTGAGGCCAAACTTTCTTCTCCAGGAAATTTCTCTGTGTGTTTACTCTTAAGGTTTTCCTTCAACTGATTAGATGAGGCCCACCCACATTGTGACGGGCTAAGGTCATCGAGTGTAAATGTTAACCACATCTACAAAGCATCTCCATACAACACCTAAATTAGTGTTTGATTATATCGCTGGGTACTATATAGCCTAGTCAAGTTGACACAGAGAGCCAACCCTTACCAATTGTTAGTCTCTAGGAGGCATGAAAGTCATTTCATGTCAGTGTAGAGGGGAAGATGGAGAATACAGGGGTCTTATCAAGCTGAGTTGGGATGGAATTGTGTAATTTTGGTACAGACCTCTTTAGTTTTCGGATTTGACCTTTGATTCCTGCCCTCTGTGAGAATGTGGTCAAATCCCTCCTTTCATGTGTGAAGTAGGAAGTGGTGTTCAGAGGGATTTTAAATGCCTACCTCTGAAGCCAGAATGGGAGTGCCTCTCCATAGAGCTTGGCTGCAGGTAGTTGGAGAGGACACTCCCAGCCGGCAGTTTTCATTTTTTCTGGGAACCTGGGTTACTCTCCCTTTTGGGAGAGGCTAAGGTGGTGTTGCCCACAGCAGGTCCTCTTTCTAGTCTGATCAGTTTAGAAGAGGGTAATCAGAGAAGCCAAAGTGGGGTAACCACAGAGCCCAGGCAGGAATTGTGGCTTGTGTGTGTATCTGTGTGTGTGTGTATGTATGTGTGAGAGAGAGAGACAGACAGACATATCCTGAGATGATAGCAGAGAATAATATAGGGTGTCTCTAAAGTTGCCATACATAGGGAAAATGGGAAATGATAGCTAAATGTACTTTTATTTACAAAATATTCTGTATTGGCTGGGCATGGTGGCTCATGCCTGTAATCCTAGCACTCTGGAAGGCTGAGGCTGGTGGATTGCTTGAGCTCACAAGTTTGAGACCAGCTTGTGCAAAAGAGAGACCTCTACTAAAAATGTAAAAACTGAGGCAAGAGGATCTCTTGAACCTAAGAGTTGGAGGTTGCTGTGAGCTATGACACCATAGCACTCTACCCCGGGGAGACAGCTTGAGACTGTCTCAAACAAACAAACAAAAAATTCAGTATAAAATTTTACAAAGGGGTAGCTAACTTGCAGAAATTGTTTTGTAAATATTTTGTAAATAAAAGTACATTTAGCTGCAATTTTCAGTTTTCCCTGTGTATGGCAACTTTGTGGGAGACTTTGGGACACCTTACAATTGGAGATACCGGGAGATCTCCTGGGACTTGAACCAGCAAGAAGCCAAAGCCACTGAGCAAGGCTCCCTAACTGGCAGAGCTCCCTGCCGTTCTGTAAGCTTGCGGGGGGGGGGGGACGGGGAATGGGGGGTGGGAGGGGAGGGAAACAGGGGGGTAGGTCTGGCTTTTCCAGGATTTGGGAAGGAGACATAGAAGCTAGGGAGAAAGGGACCTTGCAAAAGAGGAAAATCCTAAGTGTATCCTAACGTCCTGTGTTACTGAGGGGCCTGGCCTCCCCGCACCTCTCTGTGTGTCATCTGTCCTAGTTCTTTCCATGATGGGGAACTGAGGTGCAGGAAGGTTCCACTGTCAGGAGAGGAGCCGGTACTAGACAATCATTAAGGGTAATCAGGTGACTTTCTCATTCTTCTGGAGGACAACCTAGGAGGAAACAGGTTGAAACTGCAGCTACAAGGAACGGGGTTTGTCCTAAGGAGGTGCCTTCTGGTGGTGGTGAACGAGAAAGGAGCTCCTGGGACTCCTTTTGCTGGGATGTCAAGGATGGCAATGAATGTATTGGGCAGGGGAAGGCGAACCTTCCTGCTGTGGTGGAGTGTGTCTGGAAAGGCAGATGGGGAACTGAGTGTCCTGGCCCTGGAGGAGAGTCTGGGAGTCCTGGCCTGCCCTACACTGACCTGAAGAAAACAGTGCAGGCCACCTTAAGACCACATCTGTTCTCATACCCCTTCCCCAGCATGCACCCTTGGGAGCCCAGCTGGAAAATGTACCAGCTCAGTATGGGCATGTAGGTTATTCGTATTTCCTGGGAGCTCTAGTTAGTAGTATAACTGTGTTTGATTGATCGAATGGGGCAATGAGTGTAATTTCTCAAACTGTGAAGGTCACAGGGGAATCGGTAATAAAAAGGTCCATTCATTGTCCATCAGAGGGGCCAGAGAAGTACCCTGGAAAGGCTGTCTGCTTCCCTGGGGGCAGGAACCAGGAGATGGGACTAGTATCAGTGAGCAGCTCCAGCCTCAGTTTCCTCATCTGTAAGATGGGAAGAATGAAAGTACAGTAGAACCTCTATAGCTGACCATCTCCCTGCACTGACCACCTCCTTAAGTTGACCTCATTTTCATAGACCAGCCGTGTATCACATGTATATATCAGTATAGCTGACCTGGTTCCTTATGTTGACCAGTTTGTTATAGTCCCTTGAGTGGTCAGCTTACAGAGGTTCTACTGATTGTAATACCCTGCTGCCGGGTTGTTGTGAAGAGCTTTGTAAATGGTGTACACTGTGGGATGGACACCTTGTTCCTGGCTGGGGTGATGAGTGGGGGGTGGCCCTCCTCCTGACCCTGCCACCATGTGAGTTACATGAAACTCTCTGCAGTGGTTTCTCCTCCCCACAAAGCCCTCACCTTCCCACCTCTCTGCACACACATGAGGACAAGGATGAACACTCTGCCAGTTCTGAATAGGGCCTGACCTCAGCCGCCAGGCATCTCCCCTCACCCCACCCGCCCAGCCTGAGGCCCGCATTCCTGGAGAGGCCTGGAGAGGCAGGGGCTGCAGCCTCCAGTTGCCCTTCTCGCCTTCTACCCTCAGGGGCGTCTGGCTGCCCCTCATGTCCCATGGCTGCTGCCCACCCTGCCGCTTCCTTCAGTCCAGTCTATTATTATAGTTTATAATAATAATAGTAGTAGTAATAATAAGGATAGTCGTTAGCACTTACTAAGCAATTAGGCACCAGGTTCCATGCTGAGCACTTCACATGGGCTGTGTCAATAAATTCTCAAAACAGCCCCACGAGAAAGTTGCTCTTGGGGTTGTTCCAGTTTAGCAGAAACAGAGAAGGTAAGGTGGGGAGGGGAAAACTGAGGCATGCCCTGCACCCCCAGCTAAGGAATGGGTGGAGTCAGTCCCCCAGTGCTGTCCCTGTAGCCCCCCTTGCCTCCCCCACCCATTGGCGCAGCACTGGGTTTCCTGCAGCCTCTCTCCACCCAGGACGTAGGACACGGGTCCTGAGAGAAGATGTACCTGTGGGAGGCAAGACTTGTTTAGGGGTCTGGGGCGCCCTTGGGCCTCTGGACTGCCAGGGAAGGTGGCTGGGGATCTCCTGCGTGCTGAGGGTTTGTAGTTTTGAGTCCCTCGTCCTTCCACACTCAGTTTCCTAGAGGTATGAAGTCAAGAACCTGGGCAAACAGGCAGCCTTTCTGGGGCGCTCCCTCAGCCCCTCCTTTTCAGTCCTGTTTCAGACTCTGATGTCTGGACCCTTTTATTACTCTTTCCTCTGTGCACCTCACATTTTCAGACATTATACTCATTTATTTCCCCATTTTATCAATCAGACAACAGCCGTATTACTAATTAGAGCTCCCAGGAGGTGTGACTAACCTACATGCCCATACTTAGTTGGTACAGTTCCAACCCAAAGCACAGAGGCATGATGTGAAATTTTGACCAAGGCTCGCAGCCTTCCCTTCCTTCCATCAGTTCTTCTTCTGGTCTAACTTCCATTTGGTGTGCTGCTGTTTTCCTTTTCTTTCCTGCTTTGTGTGATGACTGTCCAGGTTCCCCAAACCTATCATGCAGCCCAGGCCCTCCTGCCTTCCTCTTTCTCCTTTCTCATTCATGGGTCTCCTTAGCTCTCTGCACAGCCTCAGCTCCTGCTGGACTGGGTGGCCCTGCCCGCAAAGTTCATCTGACAGATGTGGGTTCAAATTTAGGCTCTGCCACCCACCAGCCTTGGGACCTTGAGAAAGTCACTTGTCCTATCTCACACTTTTCCTTATTTGTAAAATGGGCATGCTGAGGTCTACCTCTGATGGCTGAGGGGGACTGGGGAAAGTAGAATTGCAGAGCCAGTGCAGGGCCCTCCCTCGGTAACCAGCTGCTGTTGTTGCCACCGTTGTTCACCATCCTCATTTTCCATTCTGGCCCCAGCTGCGGCCAGTGTGCTCATCCTCTGTGTGGGTGTCTTGGGTGCGGCCATGTGTGTTCAGGATGCAGACGAGCGTTTGGCCACGTGGGGATGCATGTCCACTTTCCTCGCAGAGGGGAGTTGGGGTTAGCACGCAGCTCCCCTTCCCATCTGACTCTTGGTTGTCATCATCCCACATTATTGTTCTCTCTATTTTTAAGGAAACAATTTGCTTTTTCAAAAAATCGTTTACTCATTCTAAGTGATAGGACTTATGGTTTTGATCTTCTATGATATATTTAAATTTTTTTCTAAATTCATAAATATATATAAATATTATAATTCTCGAGCCATGTTTCCAACCGAAATCATCTTTCACACTTTAGGAAACATGGGATCAGAGGAACTTCTCCCCTGTCCTTTTTTTTTTTTTAATTTTGGTCTGTGCTTTAATTCTTTATTATGGGAGATTTAAGAGCTCTGCAGAAAGTAGCAAGAATAGTGTAATGAACTCTGTACCCACCCTGCTTCCACACCCACCACCTCTTTGCTGTTTTTGTTTCATCTGTTCCCCTCCTCCCCCTTTTCTTGCTGGAGTCTTTTTAAAGACTCACTTAATCCCAGGCATTATATCATTTCACTTTAAATACTTCAGTATGTATTATTAACAGATAAAGACTTTCATTTTTAACATTACCATAATACCGTTATCACAGTTAATATAATTAATAATCATTTCTGAAGGTCAGCTACTACCCAGTCCTGTGTTCAGTCTTTTTCTCATTATCTCAAACATGGTCTTGTGATGGTTGGTTGGTTTGAATCAGGCAGATGGACTTGGAAGTTGACTCTGTCTAGCCTCTTCGTTTCTGTAGTAATCATGTACTGACATGTCACTGCCTCTGTCTTGTCACCAGTCACCTGGTGATGCAGCTCCCTCTTTCTGATGGCTCCTTATTTCATAGTTTCTGTCCCTCTCCTGCCCCTCTGCTTGCCTTCTAGGCTCCTAGATGGTGAAATCCGGAGCTCACTGTCCAGCCCCTTTCCCTCTGCGGCGTTGGCCTGAGGGCCTCACCACCCTGTCCCCAGAAAAGCGCTGGGAGTGTGTGGTGAGGCAGTGGGAGGAGGCAGCACCTTGGGGTGAAGTCGTGCAGGGAGGGGCAGCTCCCGGCTGCTTCCCGGCTGCCCCCCGGCTGCCCCATCCCATAAATTCCCCTGAGATGTCCTTGTAAGGCTGCTTGCTTGCTCCGAAGGGGCTGGCTATGGGGTCATGGGTTCTGGGAAGCATAGCTGCCTTACTTGGCTGGGTGCAGGCTGGCCTAGGGTGGCCTTGAGGGAACACACCCCTCTTTCAGCTATACTCTCCAATGTGGCCCTGTTCTCTGCGCTCCTGGCCTGTGCTTTCATTGCCAGCCAAGGTCCTGCCCTCTCTGAGCCTGGTAGGCTGCTCTCAAGCTTTGGGATGAAGCTGTGACCTGCTCTGATCCCATCTCCTTGGGGCTGGGAAAGTCACGCCCTAGAGTCCTTGGCTGCTTCCGCCTTCCTTCAGGAGGTCTCATGCCTCAGTTCTGCTGGCTGCTCTGGTTGCTTTCTGGGGTGGTGGGGATACTTGGGTCCTTTGCCCAGCTTTCTCTCTGAGATCCAGGGAACCTTTTTAGGAAACTGCAGCCTTTCTCCCGGTTGTGGCGTTCTCATTTGAGAGGTGCCAGGGCAACTCTAGACCTCATTGCCTGAGCTACCTGGAGGGATGCTTAAGATTTGGGGTGTGTGTGTACATGCTCGTGTGTGTGCCCATGCACAGACTTTAAAATTGCAGCAGGCCCATGGGGTGGGGGAAAAAGACTGAAGTGGGGGGCTCTCCATGGGGTCTCAGGGATCCCACTGAACTTTGCAGCTCCCACATCTCCATTCCCTCTTTGCCACTGCATTCCTTTGAATATTTCAGATTCCCCCTCCTTGTCTTCATATCTTTGTTCTTTTTCTTTCCTGTCTGACTTTTTGGTGTCCCTGTTACCTCCCCCTGGCCTGTGTCCCTCAGGACTCTGTGTGTTCATGTCTTCCCCCAAGGGGCCTGCCTTGTTCCCCAAGCTCTAGCCCCTTTATCTTTGCAGCTCTGAAGTTTCCTTCAGAGCCTCCATGCCTTGGGCTTGGAGGGCCAATGTCCTCCTGTCCCCTGCTTCGGGCCACTTGCTTGAGGCAGTTGCAGAGGTCTGAGAACATCTCATACATGCCTGACGCTTTGTGGAGGCATCACTCTTCTGTGAGTTACTGAGAATCCCCCATTTCTGAGCCTATAAAGAACCAGGGCTGTGTCCCTGAGAGGGGCACTGAGCATGTGTGACCCCCAGACCCAGCCAGGAGGGATGACTGTATGAGGCCATGGAAAGGGCCCTGGCTGTGGAGTTGGGAGACCTGGGTTCATTGCTAGGTGTGTCACTTCCTTTCTGGTTTGTCTCCACGAGCCTCTGTCCCCTCACCTGCCGCATGGCTGCAATAACAAGGAGATAAGGTACTCAACACACCCTCATAACCTCCTGCCACCCGAGGCTCTGCCCAGGTACTGAGAACCTGGTTAGTGAAGCAGCTTGGAGGGACAGGTGGTTGGTGTTCTTAGGTGGGGGAGGACAACTTGTGGTTGGGCCCATTTCATAGGAAGAATACTGACCTCTGCTTTCCTTCCCCATGCTGGTGTCTCTTGGGGGAAACTGAGGCACACATGGGTCTGGGGGCCCTGGCCAGAGGGAAGCAGAATAGAAGGGAGAGTGGTCGGCCCCTGGCCAAGGCACGTGTGTGGGTGGCGCTGGCCTCTGCGGGTCCTGCGGGTTCTGCGGGTGTGGAATCTACTGGGATAAGACACGAGGCTGGGATGTGCCAGGATGCTTGGGGCCGCTTATCTTGGGCCAGGAATGTGCTGTGGTATTATTAGCTTTTGGAATACCACCCACGGGGCATGGCGGACGCCTGTCCAGCCCTGCCTGCCCAGACAGCCCGTGGGGCCTGAGCTCCACCGCCCATGGAGGGAGCTGTGAATGTGCCTGTGGGCCTGTGTGTGCGTGCATGCTTGCATGAGTGTTACAGGGATCTGTGTGTCTCTGTGGGTCTTATGTACATGAGTGGGCATATGCCTGTATAGGGACAGGCGTCTGCCAGTGTGGGCCTTTGGGGCCTTTATGCTCAGGAGTATGTGTGCAAAGATTTCCTTGCCTGTGTGTGCAGATGTGTGTGTATGCATGAGTTCAAGTACCTGTGTACCTGTGCGTGCACACACAAGTGTGTGAGTATTGCTGTGTGAATGTGCTTAATTGTGTTAGTTATCAGGAGAAATAAACAATATGTCATGCCTAGAACATTACATAAATGATAAAGTCATTTCACAGTCCTTATCACCATCACCATCATCACTGCAATTGTAGACTCCTCTGGCTTCTGGAATGCCCATTGGTCCAGGGTCATCTAGGAGCCAGGCAGAGCCATCAGAGCCCAGCTCCCTGCTTCTGGCTGCTCTTTCCACCACCCTACACTGCCTAGTTCACAGAGGCTGGAGAGACAAGGGCAGTCTGGCAGGCTTCCTGGCCCAGGCCAGCTGCTGCCGAGAGCCCAAACCTATCCTGTCCGCCATGCATCTTCTTACAGGACCCTCTTGACCCTAAATCCTGTCTTGAGTCTTCTGCTTAGAGTAACCTTGATATGACTGCAAGTCCTGATTCTTGCATAGAAAAGAGAGCAGAAGCCCAGGAGAGGGAGCCAAGGCTCCAGAGTCCTGGCTCGCTCGTCCAGTCTGGGCCAGAAGAGCTGGCCACCTGGCTCTTGACTTAGCTCTAACACCCGGCTGCTTCACCTTCTGCTCCCAACTCTGGCAGACAGGAGTGAAATTCCTAGGAAGCACTGGGCCCACTGAGAGCTGGACTCCCTCAGCCCACTATCTGCCCTGCCAGCACATCTCATGTCCTCTCCCTTGGCCTTTTTAGATCACTGTGTGGCTCCTCTAGGGTAGCAGACTCAGGGTGTCATCAGGAATGTAGAGGTGGGAGCAGGCACTTTGGCACCTGGACTCAGAGGGGCAGGGGCGTGCACAGCCACGTGGGATCTGCTAAGATACTCTGGCCGTGACAAGCTGTGATTGCCCTGGATGCCAGCCAGAGCAGACTTGATTTTCATAACCACCACCAAGTACTCAGAAGAAAAAAACCGAAAAAACCAACAACAACAAAAACAGCAACGAAACTTTTAGTTTTTAATCTGCAGTTAATGGCCGATTAGCTGTACATTATTAAACAGGCAGTTGGAGATTTTCCAGGGTAGATGTCTTGAGCCAAGACTCACAACCTGAGCACAATGTTCCAAGAACACAGTCCCCCGGGGGGCTCTGGTGAGGAGCACCCAGGGGGATGGCATCCACTGTAGCACCTTACTCTCTCCCCTTCCCTCCCAGCCTCTGCCCCGTGCAGGGCAGGACTGTGCTGCACTTGGAGCCCAGGCATCCTCCGTGGGTCCCTGTGGGCCTGAGCAGCTCCTAATGGATGTTGGGATGTAAGATGAGGCTCCTGTTTCCATGCCCAGAGGGGTCAGGCCAGTATCTCAATCTTCTGGGGCCTCAGCACAAAGTTCCTTCCTATGCTGACTCTGGGACTCCCTAACTGTCCTCCCTGGGCCTCACCTTCCTCATCATTTTGAGGACAGGATTGGACTAATGGACTTTAAATTCATTCTCATCAGCCTTTTTATGAGCCTTGATTGGGTGGCCTTGGGGAGAGGCTGGGGTGATTGTTTCCTATAGTTCGGAGACCTTGCCCCTACTCTGGTCCCATTGGTGAGACCAGGAGCCATGTCTTAAGAAGCTCTGCTGGGTAGGGGTGGCTGCCAGCCTCATTCACATTGTTTTGGATAGTCCCCCCAGCTACGGGGGGCCCTCCAGGGTAAAGGACAAATGTCTGAAGGTGGTATCCCAGTGGGAGAACAAGCTGAGAGAGTCTGGAGTCAGGGCACTTTGCTGAAGCCAGTGCTGCATTAGGGCAAGTCAATAGAGGCACAATGTGATGTCCGGGCCACTGCAGGGTGGGCCCACTGCCTGTGCACTCAGCGGGCTGCTGCTGGCACATGCATGTGAATATGTGTGTGTGTGTGCGCGCGTGCACGCGGCATCATTGGTTTGGGACCTGGGTCTTAATGAGCCTACTCTGAACCTCTTCGAGATAATACTGCATAGCCATTAAGAGCACCAACTCAGGGGTCCAGTCCTGTTACCACAGCTTATTTGCTGCCTTGCTATCATTGACTTTGGGTAAGTGGCTTCACCTCTTAAGCTTGAGCTGCCATGACTGTATGAAGTAGGGTTAGAGTAATGCCTATTCCCTAGTTGTGAGAGCAGCGAATGGGCCAGTGAAGTAGTGTGTCTGTACCAGGCCTGGCACATGCTAAGTGCACATTGGCTGTTCAGATCTCAGTGCTCTTTCTCTGTGGCCTTCTGTTTTTTTCCCTTTAGATCATGTCACGTGTTGTGTGTTAGCGTTTCTATTTCTTCAGTGTCACCCCCTTCTAGACCAGCAGAAGGCAGAGGCTCTGTCTGTCTCTGTTCACGTTCTGCCCACACGTTCTTCTTGACCCACTGCATTGGTGGAATGAATGAAGGAACAGGGGCCAACTGGAAAAGGATCAGAACCTGAGAAACAACAACTGAGCACTGGTGTGTGGAAGGATCTCGAAGCTGTGAGAGAGCTGGGGACATCCAGCTTGGGAAGCTACTACCCTGGGGAATTGTGATTGTACATGCATGCGTGTGCTTGTGTGTGTGTGTGTGAGAGAGAGAGAACACGCATGTGTGAGAGAGATTGTTGAATAAAGCTTTGAGGGGATTCGTTCTCCGAAACAGAGCCTAGGGTCCCAGGAGGCAGGTTCCCCCAGGGTCAGGAGCACCCTCGGGTGTAGGAAATGAACTCTGAAGGCCTAGGCTGGGCCTAGGATAGCCCTGTGTTGTGTGGGGTGTAGTCTAGCCGGGCCCCGAGATCCCTGCTGACTTGGAGCTGCTGCTTTAGTAGCAATGGTAGCTGATGTCTCTGAACTTCGGTTTCCTCATCTATAAAATGAGGTCAGCAGTGGGTAGTGGGAGGATTAAAGTTAGTTTATATCAGGTGGCTCAAGGAGTAGGGCGCCAGCCCCATATACTGGGGGTGGTGAGTTCAAGCCCGGCCCCAGCCAAAAACTGCAAAAAAAAAAAAAAAAAAAAAGAGCAAAGTGAGTTTATATCCATGAAGCTCTAGGAACAGCATCTGGCAACTGGGAAGTGCTCAGTAAATCTGAGCATTTATTAAACAGGGCCAGAGAGCTATAGGGGAGGGAGAGATGAATTGTGCTGCCAAGATAGGGGTGGTGATGCTTACCCGAAAGAGGAGGGTGTGGGGCAGCTGGCAGTTACAGAGGGCTGCTCTGTGCAGTTAAGTAACATGCTCCAGGTCACATAGCCAGTAAGTGGGTGGCCAGTGGGTCTGTGCAAACCCAAAGCCTGGGCTCTCCCACCGCTGCCCTCACTCACAGGCCTCGATAGGATGAAGCCAGATTTGTCTGATTCTCATGCCCCAGGAGGGATAGTGCCCCATTTCAAGGCAGAGCAAAGTGCCTATTATCTGCAGGGGCACAACTGAAGTTCTCAGGGGGGAAGTCTTTAGCTCTCTCCAATCCTGAAAGTGTCATATCATTAAAAAGTCTGGGGAGACACGGAGGGTGCTGCCCAGGGTGAGCTCTCCACAGCTGATTGTTGTGGAGCCCAGGGCATGGACATGGCCCTGAACAAGGTGCTGGGGGATGAGGCGGGATGTCAGGAAGAAGGAGTGGCGAGTGGGGTGTATGCTGAGAGCTGAGAGGAAGGAAATGTTTGGGGGGGGTGTGGTGATGAGACAGGAGGAGGGGAGTAGGAGAGGGAAGAGAAGAGTAGGGAGAGGAACCACAGTCTTGGACCTGGGCCAGTGAGCAGCTCTGGGCTTTGGGCAAGGGTGCCCAGCTGGAACCAGTCTGCATAGGGTTGCCGGGTAGTGGTGTGAGGCAGGCCTGGGCCTGGGAGCCAGCACCAGGGCTTGCCTGGGGTGGCAGGTGTGAGTCAAATATTCAGCCACAGCCAGTCCTCCTCTCCCCCGGCTCAGCAGGTGGCTTGGTCACTTTCCTGGCGTAGCCACCATGCTCTCCACTGAAGAGCATCCGCAGTCCTGGCCCTGTAAGATGCTGTCTCTTCCTTAGTAGCTGCTTCTGGCTGTTTCTGCCTCCGCCATTGATGGCCATTCAGAGATGAATGTGCAATGGACCCAGGCTTTCAGGAGTTCCCAGATGAAGGGCAGAGAGATGAGGGACGTGTCTGTGGGCAGTGGCGTTTGCCTTGCACACTTTCCCATGTCTGTTTTAGGAAGTCGTTGTTGATACCTATTGTGTCCGGTCTTTATCATCTGTAATAAAAATTGGACCCAATTTCTTTAGCCTTTCCTTATGCTTTTTATTCAACAAGTATTTTTTAAAATATATATTTTGTACTATTTAAAAACATGTAGGGGGTATAAGTGTTTTTTTATGTGGATGAATTAGGTCATACTGAAGTCAGGGCTTTCAGGTACCCATCAACAAAAGTTTGTAAAGTGTATACTGCTGTCCTCCTTTGAATGCTCTTTGGTTTATAGCATACAAAGAAATTCTGAAATTTCTGATGGTGTCTGGTGGAATAAAACTCTCACCTCCTTTGGTCTAGACCAGCAGTTCTCAACCTGTGGGTCATGGCCCATAGAAACTGCATTAAAGGGTCACGGCATTAGGAAGGTTGAGAATCACTGGTCTAGACTCTATAACTCTATTAATGCAACCAAAAGTGCTTGGGCCTTTGGGGGGGCAGCCATATTGTACTGTCAAGCTAAATTAAATTTCTCATTTCACTAAATCTTAGACTTTTCTCTCCATGAACTATTATGAATTCAGGTATTTTATCACCTTTGAACCCTGGTTCAGGTATTTTGTGACTTTTGAACAACAAGAGAAAAGTTCCCTGGTTAATTCTGGTTCATTTATTAAGTCAGTTTTCAGCATCTTAGTTCTTCCTTCTGCTTGTTTTATGTATTTATTTATTTTTTAGTTTCTTCATGTGCTGGATAAACCTCCCTTCTAAGTCTTAACCTAAGTTACTGATAAGTATGTTGAACAAGCCAGGGCAGAAGATAAAGCCCGTTGGCAAGTTGAGGAGTTGACATTGATCTATTAATCAACACCCCTTTTCTTGCTGGTGAGGAATCCACTCAGCTTTCTGTCTGTCTATAAGAATTTCATCATGGATCCCGTCACACTAGATAGTCTCAGTCTGGGGAGTCCCCTGACGGTCCAGTCTGGGAGTCTGATAATAATGAGTTTGGGATGGTAGCTGTGGAGCTATTGGAGGGAGGGCGGTGGGCTCCCTGAAAGGATCCAGGATGAAGCCGGTGGTCTTTGTAGGGGTAGGCTCAGGGGAAATACTACCTGGACCTAATTTTTATTTCAAATGATAAAGATAGGACACAACAGGCATCATCAGGGTCCCCCCCAGCTTTAAAATCATGTTTCTCAGGAAAGATGGGATTTGTGTGCAGTGAACTGGCATCAGCAGGGACTTTCTGCCAAGGATTAGCATCTGTCTAGAAACATGTTCACAGGAATCTCCAAGGGACCTTAAGGCCATCAGATGAGGAGACTGAAGCCAAAGGGAGTTAGACTTCCCTCTCGTCACCAAGGGCATTGGTGGCTGAGTTGGACTGGAACCAACTGATTCTGGGTCTGAGGCTCTTGGCTAGAAACTGAGGCAGGATTAGAGGAGGGAGGGGCCTGGGGTAAGCTGTTGGCAGGGCCTTTCCCCACGACTCCCTGCCCTTTCGATCCTCTGCCCTCAGACTATGGTACAAATCTGAGTAGGAAGCTGGAATGTGGAAAGGCCAGCACTTTCCCTCCTGGTAGGGGGGGAGTGTGCGGCAAAGGGCCTGATGCTGTGCCCATTTCTTTACTTTGAGAGATGGTACAAGTGTAAGCAAATGAGAAGAAACAGAGGCTGCAGTGGTGAGGAGGGATGCCCCTGCTTCTCACCTGAGTTTTAGGGCTATCAGAGGGAAGAGGAACTGATATCGGAAGGGAAGGAGGAGGGCCACTGCAGGGCAGCAGTGTGGGGTGGCTTCTGGGGTCAGCTCTGGAATGAGCCCTAGTGTTCCAGGGGAGGACCTTGAGACAGAAGCACCCAGGGAACAGCCTAGCTGCAGGCGGAAGGAGGTGGTCAGAGGGGGAGGATGTGGCTTAGATGCCCAGAGACCACCAAGGGTGGCGCTCAGGGCCTGGCTCCTGGAGGATTCAGAGGTCCAGAATTGCCCTTCCCCCAGGGTCCCAGGGCCTGAGTAGCCCCTCTGTTTGGGACCTGGGCATGTGGCCCTGCCATCTCTGTGATGGGCAGGGAAGAGGAGAATAGAGGCCAGGGTACTAGAGGTGGTCGCTCCAGCACAGGAAGGTTTAGGGTGTCTGCCTCTCCCTACTGGGAGTTCTGGTCAGCTGTTAGCCCAGCTCAGAGGAGCTTGCCTTTCCTGCTGTGAGGACCTGAGTATGGGAGTCATATGACATGGTGCCCAGAGGGAGCACTGGCACCTGGAATTCCTGGTTGTGTCATATGGTGACAAGGCATGAGTTGAAAGCTCTGGATTCAAATCCTGTCCCTTTCCTCAGTAGCACTCTAATTTTGCTTACTTGATCTGAGCTTGTCTCTAAGACTGGGATGAGAACCACTGGCAGCTCCCAGGTTACAATGGGGGCCTGTGTGGAGGTACACATGGGTGAGGTGTGGTGTGGGACAGAGATGGAGGAGCACACGAGCCCCTCTTTCTGTCCCCGGCCACTGAGGGCCCTGTGTGGGGCTGAGAGGCCAGGGGGAACTGGGTCCGACACTCTTATACCTTGCTCCATCTTTCTCTTGGGCCTCGCCCCATCTTTCTCTTGACTTTCTCCTCGCCCTTTCTCCTCTGCTTCTCTATGTGCTTTGTCCCCTTCACTGGAAGTGCCTAACTCAGCACCTGGCCCCGCACACACAATTCATTGCTCCCTGCGCTCTCAATGGCTGCTCTGTTGCTGCAGGGCACTGTCCCCCACCCCCAGCTCCATCTTTGGGTCTCTGTTTCTGACCCCCTCTTTGTGCCATTCTCTTTGCTCCTGGCTCCCCTGCCATCTGTTTCTGCAGCCTCTGTCTGCAGCTCACAGACCTCCGCTGAGCGCCCACTTGGTGCCAGGCACTACCCTTCTCCTTTCTGGGTTCTGTGTCTCCTCACCTCTGGCTGCCGGCTCTTCCCCCTCCCCCATGCCTGTGCCTCCCTGCCCTCCCTCCCCACAGCTCCACCGGGCTCCAAGGCTGGTATTATTCAGTTTTATGAGAAACCCCCAGGCCTACCCCTGAAGGGACTAACCACAACTGGAACCAGATGTGCAATCTTGTACTTGGGATGGGAGGCAGGGAGGAGGGGCGGGGCAGGGGCATGGGCTGGCTCGGGGTGGGGAGGTGAGATGGAGGCTCTGGGAATTCTGGTCCTAGGGTGGCTAGGAGGGAAAGGGGGGGCCTATTAAGGGGAGGGGCGGGGTAGGGAGAAAAAGAGGGCTGAGCAATCTGCCTTCTTTAGAAGGCAGATTTCACTGCACATGCACATGTGTGCACATACGAGAGAGACAGAGAGATAGAGAGAGAGGGAGGGAGATAGATAGATAGATATGGGGCTGATATGGGGAAAGCGAGGCATGGGACAGCTCTTGGAAATGAAGAGGAAAGCTGCTCTTTGTTTTGAAATCCTCCAGCTCCTTGACTTCCTCTCTATGGCTTCTAGGGACCTGCTGCTGCCTTCTGTGCCCCTAGGTTGGAGCAGGCAGGCTGGAGAGAGGGGGTGATATTGGGATGGGGGTGGAGAGTGTAACCTGCAAAGCCTCCTGAGAGCAGATGGAGGAAGTGTCTGTTGGACACCAAGATCTGCTGCAGACCTGGGGGCTGTGGGATGTGTCTGGGACTGCTCTGTGTCAGTTCAGTGGTGCCCTGCTCTTGTAAAGTCAGTGTTTCTGCCTGAAGTTATATAGCTTTATACAGCTTTATGCAGTATTGAGCATGTTCAAATGCCCTTTCATTCAAGCATCAAGCAATCATCCATCCAGCTATCTCTCTGTCATTCATTTATTCACTCCTCATTTATTGCAACCCTGTGCTGGGCACTAAACAAAGTAGGAAAGAGGAAGGAAAGGATGAATGAATCCTTCACTGCCCAACAAATGGGGGACAGAGAAGGGCACCCAACCAGCTGTAAGGCAGGGCATTAGTCACTAAGCAGAAGCCCTGGTGTTCGGAGGAGAGGGCAGTGCCCACCAAGTGGTGCAGCTGAAGAAGCACCCAGGGAGGATGTGGCTTCTGAATTGAGCCTTGATGAGAAAGGCCTGGAAGTTGGAGTTGAGGGGTGGAGGGAGAGAAGATAGGGGAGCAGGGGTTGGGATGTCCTGCTGCAGAGCTGGGACTGGATGAGACAGGGCAGTGGGGAGCTAGGACCCTTTGCTGGAGGGAGGAGAAGGTGTGGATGCCGAGTTCTGCAGTTCTGGGACCTGTGAGTGGAAGGGGGTTCCAGTTTTATAGCACAATTCCCCATCTACCTCTAGAGGACACTAGGGAGCTGGAACTGATCCAGAATCCTCTAACTTCCCTCCCCTGACCAGGGTTGACCTAAGCCCTAAGGAGCCCTCAGTCTGTAGTAGGGGTGGGCATAGGAGTTAGGCAGGATACAGCTGTTTGTGGGGACACCTGGCCAGAATTTGTGCCAGTGAGTGGGAGACTTGGTTTGGGGCTGGGGAGGACAGGCCCCAGGATGATGGGACAGGCTCCCATCATCCTCATAAATCCATCAGTCTCTGCCATTGTTGCCATCACTGGGCAACAAGTGCACACTTGCAGACTGAGGCTGCTGTCAAGGGTGGTGGGTTCTGAGATGCCAAAATTTGGGATTCCAGGAACCCAGGCTCTCTTTCCACCTGGGAGGGATTGCAGTCAGCATGCTGTAGCGGCAGGGTGGAATGATGCCTCTAACTCTGGTCCTCTGAATGTAAGGCTCTGAGAAGGTGCCTCCCATCTCCGGCCCTAGCCCTGTGCCCTCCCATGGATTTCATTGTCCCTGATTGCGGGTGGGAGAGTCCTCCAAAGTGTGGACCATCTCCCTGTGCCTCTGGCCTGGATGCTTCAAAATCTTATCACTACTCTTGTCTTCCACGATTGTATTCCTTGGGAAAACTGAAGCCTGGGGAAGGGCTTGGCTGAATTAATAAAATTAGTATTAGGGAAAAGTCTTAAAGACTTTTGGATGCCAACTCCTCATGCAGCAGAGAAACTGAGGCCAAGAGATGCTGGTGCCTAGCCCAGATGGGGAAAAGAAGAAAGAGCCTTTCAGCCTTTGGGAGACAGGGTGGCAAGGAGCATAACTGTTGAGTCTGCATGCCTGGCGTCTGAGGTCCTCTTCTGCCTGGTCTTCTGCAAGTCATCAAACTGCTCTGTAATAACAAGGGTGATCTGAAAGTTAAGTGAGACAGAATAATTTTTAAATAACCTGGCATATAATAGGTATGTAGCAAATGATTTTTCCCCTTCCATTCAGTTAACTAAAAAAATAAAAAATGAATGAGGCTTATATTTGGACAAAGGAGCACTTTATTTCTCATAGAGGGTAGTGTCCTATTGGGCGGCCATTCCAACAGGCTGGGAAACTGAGCCCAGCCAGAAGCCAAGTACAAAGAAGAGACAAAAGGCAACAGCATCTTATATTGAACAGGGTAGTCAAATATACATATTTAACAAGCTATATGAGGAGTCATGAATGTTTATGAAGGGAAATCATCTGTATGTAATTGGACTTTATCTCTCATCCCATCACGGCTGGAAGCTCAATTGAAGGTGTCTCTGGGGTTCCCTTGGTGGAGAGGGGTCTGTTCAGTTAGCACTTAGCTTAGGATTTTATTTTTAGTTCACAGATCTAAGTAATTCTATCTGCTTTTTCACTTTTTTTGTTGTTGTTGTTGCAGTTTTGGCCGGGTCCGGGTTTGAACCCACCATCCTTGGGATATGGGGCCGGCGCCTTACTCACTGAGCCACAGGCGCCGCCCTGCTTTTTCACTTTTATCAGTTATTTGGTGCTCTAAGTATTTTACGTCTCTTTCCCCCCATTATTTTTAGCTATAAAAATTTTTCATAATGTATAGAAAAGTTGAAATGATTAAGTAATAAACCTCCTAAATTCTACAATGAACACGTTGTATGTTTACTTTATCACGTTTCCATCAATCCGTCTTATATTTTGATGCATTTCAAAGAGAGTTGAAACATGTATTTCATTAACTAGAGCTTGGTTCAAATCACTTTTGAATATATAGTCACAAATGTCCTGACTCAGCGCAGAGAAAATGCGGGGATTGTTGTCCCTCATTTGACAGCTGACGATAAAAGCAGGTTTAGAAGTGAGATTCATGGCCTCCAGTCACAAAATGTGTTGGAAATAGCATAAAGAAGGGTGCTCTGCAAAAGTTGATAGTTGCTATATTATCATCACCACCACCACCACCACCACCACCATCATCTCACTGAACATCCTTCCGTACCAGCAGCCTTTTGGCCATTTCTCTGCAGGTGTGTCTCTTACATAGGGTTTTCAATTTCAGCATCCTGACTCCTCCCTACCCTCTTCCCCATCTCTGTGCCCCAAGCCTGCTGACCCTGCTCCTTGCGTTCCACGGAGGCTGCTGTTCTTTGGCTGAAGGAGGGGTAGGCCATATTTCCAGACAAGCTCCTGCCCTAGGTGCCTGTGCCCTGCCCAAGCCTGGCCAGAGCTGGGTAAAGCTCAGCAGAGCACTGCAGGGGTTAAGGAGGCGGCTGCCGGCAGAGGGGGCCTACTGCTGGCTGACTCCGGGAAGGAGGCGGTGCACCACTGGCCCGCCCTAAGGGCCGCCTGGTTGGAGCCCGGCTAGCAGAGCCCTCAGCTCAGTGGCTCCCAGCAGTGGCCCTGGGACCAGCTCTTTTCCTTGCACTGCTCCCTGCCTAGACACACGGCTCGCTCATCTCCTTCCTGTGGACAAGAAGCTTTTTGCTAGCCACAGCTTTTGCCCCCACCACTGGCCACTGTCCCTTCCAGGGAGTCCCTAGGCCCAGACACTCACCCCTCTCAGTGGCTTCTTTGCAGGAAAGGTGAGTTTGTGAGTGTGCATGTGTGTGTATGTGTGTGTGCAATAGAGAGAAAGAGAAAGAGTGTGTGTGTTTAGAGGGGATGGAGTCAGTGGGGATGCTGGGCTGTTGGTACTGATACAGTGGAGACCATTCATCAGGCAAAATTTGGGGGAAGGTGAGGTCAGCCTGCCTGGTCCCGTAGCTCTAGGCTGGGGCAGTCCCTCAGAGGTTACCTTGTCAGTCCTCTGTCTTCACATGTTCCTGTGGTCCTGGCAGGGAGGTCTGGGGTGCGGCTGTCCCTGTGCTGAGAGAGCCACCAGTCAGAAGGACTTGGTTTGCT
>CAUYRH010143126.1:0-11722 GCA_963574655.1 Perodicticus potto | reverse complement strand
AGTCTCCTGCCTCCACCTCCCAAGTAGCTGGGACTACAGGCGCCCGCCACAACGCCTGGCCATTTTTTGGTTGCAGCCGTCATTGTTGTTTGGCGGGCCCGGGCTGGATTCGAACCCGCCAGCTCAGGTGTACGTGGCTGGCACCTTAGCCCGCTGAGCCACAGGCGCCGAGCCCATTTTTTTATTTTCTATGCTGCATTTTTACTGCACCTTTTCTATGTTTAGATACACAAATGTTTATCATTGTGCTACAGCTGCCTATAAAATTCGGTACAGTAACATGCTGTACAGGTGTATAGCCTCGAGCAATAGGCTAGACCACATGGCCTAGGCGTGTAGCAGGCTATACTATCTATACAACCATGCTCTGTTGTTCACACAAAGACAAACCTAATGAAGCATTTCTCAGAATATAGCCCCATCATTAAGTGGTGTACAGCAATACTAAGAACAAGCAGAAAATCGGCTCAGCGCCTGTGGCTCAACGGGCTAAGGCGCCAGTCACGTACACCTGAGCTGGCGGGTTCGAATCCAGCCCAGGCCCGCCAAACAACAATGACAGCTGCAACCAAAAAATGGCCGGGCGTTGTGGCAGGCGCCTGTAGCCCAAGCTACTTGGGAGGCAGAGGCAGGAGACTCGCTTGAGCCCAGGAATTGGAGGTTGCTGTGAGCTGCAATGCCACGGCACTCTCTCCAGGGTGGCAGTTTGAGGCTCTGTCTAAAAAAAAAAAAAAAAGAACAAGCAGAAAATGCTATTTTACAAAAGATATCATATATAAAAGCATTAAAAAAATACAAAGTGCCTAGGAATAAATCTAAGAGTCATACAAAATTTTTATGGAGAGAATTACAAAACTTTATTGATGGTCATTCAAGAAACCCAGACCAATGGAGAAGTTTAACTTGATAATAGAAGACAGACTCAATTGTAAAGATGTCAATTCTCCTTAAATTAATCTATACGTTTATTTCAATTTTAATGAAGGGTTTTTTTTTTGTTTTTTTTTTTTTTGGTTGCAACCGTCATTGTGGTTTGGCGGGCCCGGGCGGGATTCAAACCCGCCAGCTCAGGTGTACATGGCTGGCGCCTTAGCCCGTTGAGCCACAGGCACCGAGCCTTAATGAAGAGTTAAACAAAGAGTTTTCATTAAATTAGTGATTTAGGAAACATGTCAAGCTTGTCCTAAAGTTGTATGAACTAACAGACAGCAAAGAATAGCCAAGGCAATTATGAAGAAAATGAACAAATTGAGAAGAGTCACCTTCTGTATTAAGACTTATACAAACAAAGTAATTAAGACAGGGAGGTTCTGGCAGAAGAATATACAAATAAATAGATAGTCTGAATTTTTATATATTTAATTTTTTTTTTTTTTTTTTGAGACAGAGCCTCAAGCTGTCGCCCTGGGTAGAGTACTGTGGCATCACAGCTCACAGCAACTTCCAATTCCTGGACTCAAGGGATTCTCCTGCCTCCACCTCCCAAGTAGCTGGGACTACAGGTGCCCGCCACAACGCTTGGCTATTTTTTGGTTGCAGCTGTCATTGTTGTTTGATGGGTCCAGGCTGGATTCGAACCCGCCAGCTCAGGTGTATGTGGCTGGCGCCTTAGCCCGCTGAGCCACAGACGCCGAGCCAAGCCTTTTTTTTTTAAACAGAGTCTCACTCTATGCCCTGGGTCGAGTGCCGTGGAGTCAGTTCACAGCAACCTGAAACACTGCCTGGGTTCAAGCAATTCTCTTGCCTCAGCCTCCCACATAGCTAGGACTATAGGCACCTGCCTCAACGCATGCCTAGTTTTTCTAATTTTAGTAGAGACAGGGGTCTCACTCTTGCTCAGGCTGGTCTTGAACTCCTGAGTTCAAGCAATCTTTCCACCTTGGCCTCCCAGAGTTCTAGGATTTAGGCAAGCCAATGATAAAGTTTTATAAACGATAATGGGAAAACTGGTTTTCCATATGGAAAAAAGAGAATTAACCACCTATATCAATCACTGTTAACATAACTCCTGAGGAAATAAGCCAGCATGACTGAGAGCCAGGAAGAAACGATAAAGAATAAATTTAAACCCAAAGATTTTAGACATTGAATTTATCGCATACAAAATATAAAATACCTTAATTTTATATGAAATGTTTTAATAAATTTAATATAGAATTACAAAAATGAACAAGCAAAAAGATACCATCAAAAATGATCAGACGCGTGTGACAACAACTAGAGATAATAGAAAATAAATAACACTGAAATTGTTCAAAAAAGAAAGTAAACTCAGCAACTGTGTTAAATGACAGGTTGGAAACAATTTAGTAATAGACACAAGCTGAAAACAATCAGATGCCCATCAGCAGACCAATGTAAAGTTGATGCAGTAGGATTGCTTGAGACCAGGAATGTGAGATCATAGTGAGCTGTGATTGGGCCACTGTACTCTAGCCTGGGTGACAGAGAGAGGCCCTGTCTCTAAAAAAATAAGACGATGCATAAACAAATTGTGGAGAAGAAGAAGATGTATAAACAAATTGTGGTATTATACAATGGAATAGTAAAACTGATACAAAAAACAAGACAATAATTACCATACAGTCAGGGCAATGGTTTCCTCTATAAGAGAAGATAAAGAATTATGAAGGGGACCAGCTGCACTGGCTCACACCTATAATCCTAGCACTCTGGAAGGCCAAGGCAGGTGGATCACTTGAGCTCACGAGTTCAAGACCAGCCTGAGTAAGGACCCCCCCACCCCCTCGTCTCTACTAAAAATAGAAAAGTTAGGCCCTATCTGTCCTAAAAATAGAGTAGCCAGATTGCTTCTCTACTAAAAATAGAAAAACAAACCTGGCATTGTGATGGGCTTGTAGTCCTATCTACTAGGGAAGCTGAGGCAAGAGGATCACTTGAGCCCAAGAGGTTCAGGTGCTGTGAGCTATATTGACACTGTAGTGTGGGCAACAGAGTAAGACTCTGTCTCCAAAAAAAAAAAAAAAATTATGATGAGGGAATATCTGAAGAACTTCTGAGAGTGTTGACCTTCTTCTACTTTAGAATCTGGTCGGGGTTACATAAATGCTTGCTTTATCATTATTAATTAAGCTATACTATAATTATATGATAAGCTTTTCCATATCAAATTTGCTCATCATATTTCATAATAAAAAGGTTTTGAAAACACAGTATGTTAGAGGCCAGGTGCAGTGGCTCACGCCTGTAATCCTAGCACTCTGGGAGGCCAAGGCAGGTGGACTGCTTGAGCTCACAGGTTCGAGACCAGCCTGAGCAAGAGTGAGACTCCCGTCTCTAAAAATATAGCCAGGCATTGTGGTGTGCACCTGTAGTGCCAGCTACTTGGGAGGCTGAGGCAAGAGAATCACTTGAGCCTAAGAATTTGAGAATTTGAGATTGCTGTGTGAGCTATGACGCCACGGCACTCTACCGAAGACGAAATAGTGAGACTCTGTCTCAAAAAAATAAAAAAGAAAGAAAGTGGCCTATGTAATATCAATTCTTCACTCTGTAGGGCAGATTTGCTTCACTTGGTATGTGATCAATTTTTGTAATTGTTCCCTTATTACACGAAACTAATGTCTAATTGTTTGATCAAGCTCCTTAACCATGTTATTCAATTATTCTACATATTTACTAATCTTGTGGCTATTGGATTTCTTTCTTTCTTTTTTTTTTTTTTTGAGACAGAGTCTCACTTTGTCATCCTTGGTAGAGTGCTGTGGCATCACAGCTCCTAGCAAACTTAAACTCTTGGACTCAAGGGATTCTCTTGCTTAAGCTTCCTGAGCGAGTAACTGGGACTATAGTCGCCCACCTGGGACTATAATGCCCTGCTATTTTTATTTTTATTTTTTATTTATTTATTTTTGTTCTTGAGACAGAGCCTCAAGCTGTTGCCCTGGGTAGAGTGCCATGGCATCACAGGTCACAGCAACCTCCAACTCCTGGGCTCAAGCGATTCTCCTGCCTCCACCTCCCAAGTAGCTGGGACTACAGGAGCCTGCCACAACACCTGGCTAACCATTTCTTGGTTGCAGCTGTCATTGTTGTTTGGCAAGTCCGGGCTGGATTCGAATCTGCCAGCTCAGGTGTACGTGGCTGGCGCTTGAGCTGCTTGAGCCACAGGCACCAAGCCGCTCAGCTATTTTTAGAGACAAGGTCTTGCTCTGGCTCAGGCTGGTCTCAAACCTGTGAGCTTAGGCAATCCACCTGTCTCGACCTCCCACGTACCAGGATTACAGACATGAGCCACAGCGCCCAGCCTCTGGCTGTTTGATGTAGTAACTATGAACGGAAGAAAGATAAAACTCCTACAAAGAGGCTCAGCACCTGTATAGCTCAGTAGCTAGGGTGCCAGCCACATACACCAGAGCTGGCAGGTTCAAACCCAGCCTGGGCCCACCAAACAACAATGACAACTACAACCAAAAAATAGCTGGGCGTTGTGGCGGGTGCCTGTAGTCCCAGCTACTTGGGAGGCTGACGCAAGAGAATCGCTTATGCCCAGGAGTTTAAGGTTGCTGTAAGCTGTGACACCACAGCACTCTACCGAGGGCGACATAGTGAGACTCTGCTTTGAAAAAAAAAAAAAAAAAAAACTCCTGCAAAGTTCAGAGATCTATCTTCTTTGGAATTATCTCTAGTTTTGCCTACAGTCTGTGGGCTCCATTGGCCTGCCCCTTATTTTTGTAAATCAAGTTTACTGGAACACATCCATGTCCTTTTGTTCATGCATTATCTATAACTAATTTCTCACTATAATGGTAAGGTTGAAGTGTGACGGAGAACGTATGACCTACAATGTCTAAAATATTTACTACCTTTTTTTTTTTTTTTTGAGACAGAGTCTCAAGCTATCACCCTGGGTAGAGTGCCATGGCATCACAGCTCACAGCAACCTCCAACTCTTAGGCTTAAGCATTTCTCTTGTCTCAGCCTCCCAAGTAGCTGGGACTACAGGTGCCCATCACAATGCCAGACGATTTTTTGTTGTTGTTGCAGTTGTCATTGTTGTTTAGCTGGCCCCGGCCGCGTTTGAACCCTTCCAGCCTTGGTGTACGTGGCCGGCACCCTGCTGATGCAGCACGCTGTCTATCTATCCTTCTATAGGAACAGTTTGCTGACTTTTATATAATCTGAGGGCTATGCTGTGAGGGTCAAAGAAGTTCAATATTGTATCTCCCTCATAACATGTTCCCCATTCATCGTTATGTAATGATTCTCATTCATAATGATGACTTTTGACCTAAAAACTGTTTTGTCTGATATTTAAAGTGGCACCAGCTTTCTTTTGCTTGCCTGATGTGTCCATCGGGAATGTATTTAGCTGCTAGTAACAAAAGTGTCTGAAACAAACTAGGGTATGTTTTCTTGAAATAATAACAATGCCGGAGTTAGGCCATCGTTGGCTTTATCTTAGCTGTTCTGTGAAGCCACCAGGTGTCCAGGCTTGCCGGATGGTTCCTCGTCATCAGCATTAGCTCGTGGGCCTTTGCGCTGATGCTTGTCATGTCAAGATGGGAAAAAGCCTGGGCACTTTCAGGCCTTGTGTTCACGTACCAAGGAGGAGCCCGGAAAAGGGAGGAAATGCTTCCCAGAAGATTTCCCTTTACATCTCAGTTTCCACAACTAGGTTCCGTGAGCACCTTTTCCCTCATCACTGAGCAAGAGAAATGAGATTCTATGACTGGCTTAGACCAAATTATGTTCATCCTGTGAGGCTGGAACTTTTCCAGTACAAGAAATAAACTGAGACCTGGGGAGAGACACCCCTCCTGGGACCAGCAGATTTTCTGCCTGTTGCCTGAAGAAAATTAGGATCCCATAATAGAGTGCAATGGACAGTGTCAGTCATAGCTGGGAGATCTTTCAATTTTCCATATTTTTGTTCTAGATGTCTCTCATGAGACAGATAGCTGGGTTGTGTGTTTTCATTCACCCTGATAATTTGTTAACTGGTGGACTTGATCTATTTACATTTTGGGTTATTATTAGCATTTTTTTTTGTTTGTTTTAGAGACAGTGTCTCACTTTGTCACCCTCAGTAGAGTGGCGTGGTGTCAGCAACCTCCAGCTCCTGGGCTTAGGTGATTCTCTTGCCTCAGCCTCCCGAGTAGCTGGGACTACAGGTGCCCACCACAATGCCCAGCTATATTTTTGTTGCGGTTTGGCCAAGGCCGGGTTTGAACCCGCCACCCTCGTATATGGGGCCAGGGCCCTACTCACTGAGCCATAGGCGCTGCCTGGTGATCATTAGCATTTTAAAACTTCCTTCTAGCCAGCTGCGGTGGCTCACGCTTATAATCCTCGTTCCTTAGAAGGATTGCTTAAGGCCTTGTGAGACCAGCCTGAGTGACAAAGCAAGACCATGTTTCTACAAAACAAAATGTTCCTAAAAGCTAGGCATGGTGGCGCATGCCTGCAGTCTCTGCTACTTGGGAGGCTGAGGCAGGAGGATCGTTGGAGCCTAGGAGTTTGAGGCTGCTGTGAGCTCTGACTGCACCACTGCCCTACACTCCAGTTAGAGACCCTATGGCTCGAAAAAATTTATTTCTACCATTTTATTTTGTGTTTTTCATTTGCCATGCGTATTACCAACATTTATGTATTTCTGGGAAACAAATGACCCCCAACCAAACAACTCAAAACAACAAACACTTATTATCTCACACAGTTTCTTAGGGTTGGGAATCTGGGAGCTGCATCTGGTCTAGGCAGTTGTGGCTCAGACTCTCTCTCAAGTTGCAGTGAAGCTGTCAGCCAGGGCTGCAGCTGGCTGAAGGGTCTGTGAGGATCAGCATCCACATTCAGTTCATTCACATGGGACAGGAGGCTTCAGATTCTGGCCACACAGGCCCCTCCTTAGGGATGCGGACTGCGCGGCTTTCCCGGCATGAGTGATCCCAGACAGAGTGAGCAGGTAGAGACAGCACAAGCAAAAAGGAAGCCACAGGCCTTTTCTAATCAGGTCACCAGATTCAGCAATAACTATACAGAATACCTATTTAAATTTAAATTTCAGAGACTATTTCAATATTTGCATGGGACACATTTATGCTAAAAAATTATTAATCATGGCCATGCATGGTGGCTCTATCCTAGCACTCTGGGAGGCCAAAGTCGGGGGATTGCTTGAGTTCAGGAATTCTGGACCAGCCCAAGCAAAAGTGAAACCCCCATCTCTACTAAAAATAGAAAAACCAGGCTCAGCGCCTGTGGCTCAAGTAGCTAAGGCGCCAGCCATACACCTGAGCTGGCAGGTTCGAATCCAGCCTGTGCCCGCCAAACAACAATGACGGCTGCAACCAAAAAATGGCCAGGCGTTGTGGCGGGCGCCTGTATTCCCAGCTACTTGGGAGGTGGAGGCAGGAGAATTGTTTGAGCCCAGGAGTTGGAGGTTGCTGTGAGCTGTGATGCCACGGCACTCTACCCAGGGCAACAGCTTGAGGCTCTGTCTCAAAAATAATAATAATAGTAAAATAAAATAAAAATAAAAATAGAAAAACTAGCTGGGCATTGTGACAGGCACCTGCAGTCCCAGCTACTCAGGAGGCTGAGGCAAGAGGATCGCTCAAGCCCAAGAGTTTGAGGTTGTTGTGAGCTGTGACTCCATGGCACTCTGCTAAGGATGACTAAGACTGCATCTCAAAAGATAATAATAATCATTAATTGCCTGCCATTTTGAAATTTAATTTTCCCTAGGTTTTCTGCATATTATCTGGTAACTCTATTTACAACCTGATCTCAGGGACAAGACAGGCTACATAATTTGCGGGGCTCATTGTTAAAACAGTATTAAGAATTTCAAGTCAGCAAGAGCACAGCATTAAACCAAACGTGGAACCCTTCTGAGGATGGTGCCCAGAAAGCCAGCCTTGCTTCCAAGGGCCGTTCTAGCATATTCTATTGAACAGAAACCATCACTAAGTCCAGGCGGCACATCATGAGAGAGGACCACACAAGGACGTGGGTCCCCAGAGGCAGGAATCATGGGTGCCATCTTGAGGACTAGTGACTACACTGAATTTTTCTTTGCTTCTTTCATTTGTGGTTTCCTGCCTGGTGGTGGATTGATTAGATTTTCTTCACTCCCTTTGCTTTCTCGATTTTGGCTCGAAATATATTCTCTTTCCATTCTTTTTTTTTTTTTTTTGAGACAGAGTCTCACTTTATCGCCCTCAGTAGAGTGCCATGGTGTCACAGCTCACAGCAACCTCCAACTCCTGGGCTTAGGCGATTCTCTTGCCTCAGCCTCCCAGTACCTGGGACTACAGGCGCCCGCCACAACGGCCGGCTGTTTGTTGTTGTTGTTGTTGTTGTTGTTGCAGTTTGGCCAGAACCAGGTTCAAACCCACCACTCTGGGTGTATGGGGCCAGCACCCGACTCACTGAGCCACAAGCACCGCCCTCTCTTTCCATTCTTTTGTTCGTCATGTTTAGATTTTCAACATGTATACTTCAGTTAACAAAGGCTGAAGTTAATCAGTATCTATCTGGAGAATGATCGTGGAATGCTTGTGAACTCTCCTCATAGTTGACGGCCTGTCATTGTATTGTTTTCCAGTTTTCCAGTAGGGCTTTGTTGTTCTTTTCAATCAGTCTTTACGAATTATTTCCTATAAAGTCTGTGCTTGCTTGAATGTTCCACATTTTCTTTTTCTTTCTTTCTTCTTTTTTGTAGAGACAGAGTCTCACTTTATCACCCTGGGTAGAGTGCCGTGGCGTCACACAGCTCACAGCAACCTCCAACTCCTGGGCTTAGGTGATCCTCTTGCCTCAGCCTCCCGAGTAGCTGGGACTCCAGGTGCCTGCCACAATGCCCGGCTATTTTGTTTGTTTGTTTTGCAGTTCACCCGAGGCCAGGTTTGAACCTGCCACCCTCGGTATATGGGGGCCGGTGCCCTACTTGCTGAGCCACGGGCGCTGTCCTGAATGTTCCACATTTTCTAATTTTTTTTTTCTCTTTACTTCTTTTTTTTATTTATTTAGAGACAGAGTCTCACTTTATCGCCCTCAGTAGAGTGCTGTGCCGTCACAGCTCACAGCAACCTCCAACTCCTGGGCTTAGGCAAATCTCTTGCCTCAGCCTCCCGAGTAGCTGGGACTACAGGTACCCGCCACAATGCCAGGCTTTTTTTTTTGTTGTTGTTGTTGCAATTTGGCCGGGGCCGAGTTTGAACCCACCACCCTGGGTATAAGGGGCCAGCGCCCTACCCACTGAGCTACAGGCGCCGTCCTACTCTTTACTTCTTACAAGCCACTTCTTCTTTCTGAGTTTATTACCTAGGTTTTTCATATTATCTGACATCTTGGCAGAACCACAGGCCCCCACTGTTTCCTAAGGATTTTATAGACCCTTGAGTGCATCTCTAGTCATATCTTTTTTGTTCCCAATATTGTGTATTTTGTGCTAATGGTTTGTTTATTTGATGAAGGCTTTTAAAATAATTAACTGGACATTGTGTTGCTCTTCATATCATTACATTCTGCTTTATTTTCATTATTTCCTTTCTTTCACTCTCTTTGGGTCTTCTGATTATCTCTTCCTGGTGTCTTGAGTGGATGCTTAATTCATTTCTTGCCAGTTCTTCCTGTTTTTAATAAATGCATTCAAGGCTATAATTTTTCCTCCAAGTTCCACTTTAGCTTATTGTTATTCGGTTTTAAATATCTTGCAATTTCCATTATAATTTTCTTCTTACCTCATGAATTATTTAGAAATGGGTTTTTAAGTTTTATTGGATTTCCTTGGCCAACTTTCATTGTTGGTTTCTAATTTTATTATATTAGGATGAGAGAATGTGACTGAATGATTAATTCTTTGAACAAATTTTAGACTTCCTTTATTGCCATGTATGCAGTTTTGTTGTTGTTTTTTAATGTTCCCCATGAGCTGGAAAACAATGGGTATTCGGAGGGAAGGGGGTGTAAACTTTGTTAATCTAGTCAATCAAGCTCCTTAATTATATTGTTCAAATTTCTGTATCCTTACTAATGTTTTGCTACTTGATCCATGGATTTTAAGAAAATTCATTTTTGAAAATTTCCCACTTTGTTTGTAGACTCACAACTTTCTCTTGCAATTCTGCCAGACTTGCTTTATATACTTCACCAAAATAAATATGTACTACCAGATACATGTAAGTTCATGATTACTCTATCTTTATTGGTAGATGTTTCCTGTTAGGAATGTATTAGTTAGGTTATGAGTACAGCTGCTGTTATAAAAGACCCTAAAAAAAATAGTGGGATTTTTTGTTTGTTTGGTTGTTATTTTTTTTTTTTTGAGATAGAGGCTCACTTTATCACCCTGGGTAGAGTGTTGTGGCATCATAGTTCACAGCAACTTCAAACTCTTGGGCTCAAGGGATCCTCTGAGTGGCTGGAACTACAGGCTCCTGCCACAGCATCCAGCTATTTTTAGAGATGAAGGGTCTTGCTCTTGCTCCGGCTGGTCTCGAACTCCTCAAGCAATGCAACCCCTCTGCCTCCCAAAGTGCTAGGATTACAGGTGTGAGCCACTGCCTTGGTGCCCCACCCCCCCCAAAAAATAGTGGTTTAAATAAGATGGAATTTTATTCCTTGTGCATGTAAAAGTCCAAGGCCATGCTCCCTTGTCTTCTAGCTTCCTGAGGGACTTGGTAGATGGGGAGGCTAGTGAGAGATGAGAGGGAGGAAGAGAGAGAGGGTGAGGTATTCACTCTCCAGCTCTTTTTCTGGCAGGTGACCTCCGCTTTAAATGACTCTCTCCTTTGGAGCTCTGGTGGCTGCTCCCTCCCCTTAGCCCTGCTGCTGTTAACCCCAGAGTCCTACCTCTCTCTTTTGACCCCCTCACACCCTGCTTTATCATTAGTCCTTTTGAAAATAAACTCTGCACAAATTCTTCTAATTACAGTTCACCATCTGTTTCCTGTTGAGACCCTCTATGATGCAGGCTGGCATCTGTGCTTTCAAAAGTCATTGATTCTGAATGCCCTCAGGCACATGTGCACTCTCCATTACATGCTGGACACAGCCACTCCCGGCTTACTCCTGAATCTGCCTAGTCCCAAAGGCATGGAGGCCAAAACCTTGGGTTTATGGCCCCAGGGTGAGACAGCCCACCTACACCCAGGACTCCAGATCACCACCCTGCCATGGGGATGCTACTCAAAGTCCACCAGGAACACCCCACACACACATCCCCTACACCCATGTCTTTCTCAACACAGGCTTAGGTTGGCCACTGATCCCATGGCCAGAGCTGCCTCTCCCGGAATAATACTTAGCATCTCAGGATCACAGGGACCCACCTGTCTGGATAGTTTACTACTTTAGTTGGGTCAATACTTTCACTGTGGTGCCCATCAACTTCTGCAAGACTATTAGAGAAAAAAATTATTCAGTGATACTTGTTAACACATGTGAGGAAGACTTTATCAGGATCACCAGGGTAGGTACAGGGACCCCCACAGCAGGGTCTTGCAGTGGGAGGAGAGACTGGACCCACCTCTGAAAACAGCACAGGCAAGAGGGGATTTATAGCTAAGCAGAGGGAGAGGGTCAACGGATGGAAAATTGCTAAGAGGAAACATCTGGGGTAAGAGAAGTTCTGGCTAAAATGACCTGGCAGGATTCTTGCTGAAGACAGGACAGGTGACCAGACATCCCCTGAGGGATGGTGGAGGATGGGACACCTGGCCAGATATCGAGGGTGATCAGATACGAGGATGAGATG
>CAUYRH010143124.1:0-68135 GCA_963574655.1 Perodicticus potto | reverse complement strand
TTTTGAGTCATACATCTTTAATATTTTTATTCAATAGAAATTATAGTATAAAATAAAGGACCTCTAACACTTAATAATTTTTTAAAATATTTTAATGTACATTTTATTAATCCATTCATGGGTCGATGGGCACTTGGGCTTACACTACCAAGATGCCAGTGGTTTTGCAGTTCACTGTTAAGCTCACCCCAGCCTCTCTGTAAGCTTTGGCTCCATTCTGTTTCTTGGACCACCCTCTGTCCGATGACTACACCACTTAGTTCATCACACTGAGGAGGAACCAGCTGCAAATGACAATGTACTCAGAAGTTTATAGCTGGGACAAAACCCAGAAACTTTCTAGTCCAAATCTCAAACTTTTCTAGTCCACAATCAAGGTTCAGAGAAAGTAAACATGTTCAAAGGCGTAATGAGAATACACGTTGACAATTTCAGGGTTTAAAGTGACAAAGGTTTAAAGGTCTCTTGGGTCCCTTAGTATCTGTGACTCTCTGGACATGTTCCTAAAATTCTCTACACCTCAGTCACTCTGTGATGAGGAAATGAGATAGCTGGAGGGGCAAAAGCCTCTGACACAAAATGATCAGTGAATTTGTGGCTATGATAACTTTTAAAAGAAAGGGCCAGGTTCCTATGAACCGACAGAATTGTGAGGATAATTCAGGCTTCTCAACTTTTTAGTCCATTGTTCTTTTTCTTATTCTACATCATCTCACATTCATCTGGAGGCAAGGAATCACATAGTAATGTGTGATACACAAGTAACTGCCAAGTGGGAGATGCACTTTTCCTTGGTTCATAGCGAGCCTCAGATATGTAAGCACATAAAAATCATTCCAATAAATTTATTAGGTAAAACCAAAAAAAATAATGCAGGCTTAAAAAATGTTCTGGACAGCCTACAGGGAAATATGTAAAAATAGGTAAATATTATAATTTATTTCAATCCTTCAGACTCAAAAACAGTTTATGAATAATGTTTTGCTCTGAGAAGAAATTTCATAAATCAGCAACTGGATTTTCTTGCATTTTTAAAGCAATATTTCCTTAAGAAGAAAGCAGGCTTTTTCAGTGACACAGAAAATTCCTATCATTTTTACTTTGTTCCAAAATTATATTAATGGAGTTTTTGTCATGGGAATAAATTAAAATGGGGCATACGGCATGTGGAACGTGATGGTGTTTCTGCACCATGCGATTTACAAGAAAACAATTTCATATAGATCCTAACACTGACCGCGTGGCCAACACGGGGCCCCCCTGGGCCCCCTGTGGAACCTCGCAACACGAATGGGTTCATTCAGGAAGAAACATGTGATTTTTAAAGAGATTTCATTTAGAATTCTTCAGAACAAGTTTATGAAAGGATCACTTATATTTAGATGAGAACGGGCTATTCCTCGCAGCCGTGCAATTTTCACATTGTATTTTAGTCACGGAGTTTTCTGACAGAAATGCAGGTTGAATGACAGTGGGAGAAAAAAAGACATTTTAGCAAAAAAAAAAAAAATGACCTTTAAATATCAAAATAGCTAAGCTTTAAGATCTTCTGCCCAACCCCGTTGCTCTTTAGATGTGTGATTTTATAATGTAAAAGATAAAATATGCTATTATATTAGGCCCTTGTGATCATGCCCCTTAACGTTCAACCCTTTAATTCGCATATAAGCAAATAAGAGCAACAAGAACACATCTACAAATTATAGAAGTGAACAAACCAAATTCAGAGACAATTATATACAGGCAATATTAAATTATAGGAATTGGCATGGAAGTAATTATTTATGTTTAATGAACTTACAAATGTTAAAAGAGTAAAACACACACGTTCCTAAGATTTGGAAGGTTGCTTTAATATTTATCGTGGGGATTTTCCCAGGGTAATCCATATCGTGATGCAAATCAACATATACCAAACCAAAGCATATCCCCAAACCCAAAACTTTATTATGCAGTGTACCCATAATTTAGAACTCTTCAAATGTGTCTTCTCTTGAGACCTTCTAAGGACAAGAATAACCAACAAGCCCAGTAACTTTTATTTTGTACAGTATTTAATTAACTCAACTTGAAAAAAATTGTAATGAAAACCGTTCCAAAATTACACAATTCCTAAATACATCACATAAGTGATAGGGTGTAAACTAGGGAAAAGAAATGAAAAGCACCTGATAAAGAATGCTTTTAGTTACTGTGTTCAACAAGTTTCAAGCTGTTTCCCTTGATTCTATGAAATTGATGCTTTTAGCTTCTAAGGAAGAAAACCACCCACTGGGTGTAACAGTGAATATTATTCTGTCTTTCTTTTTTTTTTTCTGATTTCCACTCAATTTTTAAAAAATTTCACAGCTTTACAATATGCTCCTAAAAGAAAGTATTTGTGCTCCCAGAATCATCCTGAAAGCCCGTCAGAGTACAAGATAGCCAAAGGAAGAGGAAGCCAAAGAAAGCCGGGGAAGGGATGAGAGGAAGCAAGATATGACACATTCTCAGGGTAAATCCGGTCGGAAATCTCACATGTAAGGCATTCAGCCAACTGCCATATGCCCTGACAAAGATACCAACAGCAGCAGTGAGCCCAGGGAGCTGTTTTATCATTAGCCCCTCACCCAGCAGTGGTAGAAACTCATTTAGCCCCATGCTGGACTTTCATTAGGCCAGACTCGCATCAGATGGTCCCGTGTTTTGGCTTCAGAGTGGTGTGGCCCTTTATTGGGGGAGGCAGCCATAGCTCAGCTCAGCGGGGAGCCCAGATTGGAGTGTTCCTCCCTGACAGATGCCAGGGCCTCAGCGGAGGCAGCAGTGGCCAAGGGGGCCTGATTCAAGACTATCCTTTATGTTGGCATTTTGCGGCACAAAACCTATGGAAAAGGGAAAAAAAGCATTCTAAACCTTTCAGTTTTGTTTGTTTTTAATCTGACTTCTACTGAAAATAAGATTGAGGTGAGGGGGGAAATATTCACGAAGCTGCAAGCAAAGAGAAAATGCCAGAAATCTTCACTCAGAAATCAGAGCAAAAGCTGAGCTGACAATGATAATCTTTTTTTTTTTTAACCTCAAGAATGTAATAAAAAGTCAGCGAAGCAAGGGATGTCAATATATTTTAGTAAAAAAGACGTGAAGTTTTAGAGCACCTTCTTTTCTGCTTCTTCATACGGAAGCTATATTTAAAAATAAACGGAGATAGAGAACCAGTATTAAAATCTAATAGACACACGTAAAAAAGATAACGTTTCTCTGAAAAAGAAACTGAAACTTCCATAATAAAGTGATCCATGCTGTGGTGTTAAGGAAAGAAGAATTTTAAAATTGAATTTGAATTCATTTCTTTGATATCTGTAATAATTTTATCAAGAATTACAGATGAAAGAAAAAAGGTCAGACTGACTTTTTTCCTACCACATACCAGCTTTTTCAGGGACGAAAAAATCGTGTTCAATATTTAAATCACTGATTATTTTTAAAATCACATTATGTTATTATGCTTTATTATGTTTGCATGCTTTATTATCTGAAAGTTTTTCATATATATAGTGGAACACAAAATGTACCCCTCTTTAATTTGTTAAGTTTCTATGAATCATAAAACAAACCACAGATGAGCCAGGAAAAATGAAAAAACCATGTTTTTATTCTTTTAGTTTCTTCATTTAACTAGTTTATTTTCATATCAATTGTACATGCCATGAATATGTGCAAATTGAGTTTGCATACCACTATGATACATTAAATAATAGTTAGGCAAGTTATTTTCTGTTCACTTGCACTTCTGAAAACGTGTATTTCATTTCCATTTATATAAAAGTGGCAGATCGAAAGGCAGAGTTTACGAAAAAGAAGCAGGGGGACCTTTTCTAGCATCATTATTTTCAAATGAAAAAATCTAGTTAGTGTATGTTTAGAAGATGCCAATAAAACACTAGGAAATTATACAATAATCTAACGCACTTGTAGTATTCTGAACTCTGAATGTTGGTGAAAAAATCAAAGGGTAAAATGGAATGTGGTCAGTTTGTCATCTTTTAGAAAGAAGTGCTTAATTGCCGCTAAGTATTCTGTTCTCTTTTCTCTTCGCCTTATGGGGGAAATTTGCGGATACTTTAGGTCAATGAACCACAGGGAGGCTCCTTGGTGCAGGGAAGCCCTTTCAGAGTACATTTCTCTCCCGGCATCCCTCTTCCTATTTGTTGGTGACATGTGGCTTATCATCCATTCCATCATCCTGGTTTATGACAATTTATAGACATGTTAGAGAGCATTGCTGCAGGTGCTTTCTTTTACCAAATCTAGAAAAAGAACTTTTGGCATTTTCATAAATTCCCTCTTTTATTTAAATAATACAAATATTTGAAAGGGGCAATTTCTCTCTCTTTTTAAACTAAGAATTAATGGTGCAAAAATTTCGCAAAATTGCTTTTTAAAAGGAAAAATGGACATGTACATAACGGGATATCAACAAATAAGCTAATCAAAAATACATGTAAATATGAAGTTAAAATTATTATATTATTATTACATCATTGATGTTTTAAGATCAGCTTTCTCTGACTTTTAATATTAATAAAGTTAGTAGAGATATACTTGTATGAAGGTATGTGTGTTAAAATAATTATCAAGGACTTACAGTAATAGTCCTTCCCGCCTAGATGTTTCAGCTGCATCTGACGTCGTTAGACAACAATCTAGCTGCAGTGTTAGCAAACTGGGCCAAGCCTCTTTGATGCACCACAGGTATTAATAAGTACACACGTAAACCCTGGAGCAGGTGGGCTGTGTTGAAGCGCCACCTACTGAAACATTGTGTTCCCCAAACCTGCAGTGCCGAAGTTGGCATTTACAACAGCCTTGGCAAAACTGGTTCAGGGGAAAAAAATTCCAGTACAAATGAAATCCTATTTTTGGCAAGCAGGACTCTATAAGTGTGTCAGCTTCAAACTTTACTGATTACAGCAGTTTGTCTATGCTCAGGAATTTGTGATCTTGCTTTACTAAGGAAGAATATAAACCAAAAAGAATACCAGCTTGCATCTTCATAAATTGGGTCATTTATGAGCATAGGGAAAGAAAAGAGAGGAAAGAAGATGATGGAGCAGTGTTCAATGCAATTTACACATTTTCAAGATTTTTTTCGGAATGAAACAGACCCGAGCGAGGAAATCATACAATCACATACACATGCACACACACAGCTGTAACAAATTTCATTCATTCTAATGAAGATGATTGAATTAACACTCAGCTAGACTTACAGGCCCACATTCTCTTTTTTCTTCCAACCTACGCTCTACCCACATAATTAAAGCATCTAAAAGAAAAATGGGCTCAGAAGGAACTGTATATTTTATCTCACTTTATAATTGAGCTTAAGACAGTCACCCAGGCACACTGCAAACAGTACAACTAGCTCACAACAGATTAGACAGGTTTTTAGTAAGTTGCTTGAGGAGGTTGCTTGAGATAGTTTTAGAAGATTTTAAAACAGAGTGCAACAGAATGCTATGTGACATACTGTGAACACTGATAACATAAAATAGTTTTCTTTCTAAAACAAAGCCTTAAAAATATATAATGCAGCATTTCTTCTACAAAGTAGGCTTGATGAGGAAAGTCATGGGTATGACAGGGTATGGATTTCTGTTTGTATGATTTAGGGAAGGGGATTGTTTTTGTTTTGTTTTTCTTCTGACTCAATTTTTAAAGTTATGCAGGCAGCAAGTTCATTCTTCATGGAAGTGTAGACTATCTATTTAAATAATATACCACAGGCTAATTCTGACAGTGCTAATGTAATTCTCTAAATCAAGATAATTTATTTAACATACTTTTATTAAAAAAGTAAAAGTTCCTATGTCTGATATATTTTTAAAGGTCTCTCTGGTAAATATATATTTGCATGATGTATGTTGGAGCTGAGTGGACATCTACAACATAAGTAGAAAATTCATTTCTATACTTACTCTTTTAGTAACACATTTACATAACCTCTCTTTAAGACTGTAATGTTTTATTATGTTGACTTTTAGGCTCATAAACTTCCAAAGGTAATAACTTTTATATCACATACTCTTTCTGCTCAAAATAACCTCCACCGTTTCATTACATAGGAAGTTTTATTGTCTATGTTGAAATTAAATCATATTTAAAAAATTGGTTTAAAACCAGAAACCCCCAAATTTTTAGAAAATAACTTAATCTTTTTAAACTATAATGCATGTCAATACACTTTTTTTTTTTCAATTTAAAGGTTCTAAATATTTATCCACATGTAACATATTAGGTGTTGTTCTAATTTATTTTTAGGACATCGTTTTGAATTAGAATTGTTAAATTTCACCTTTGGGAACCATAACCCTAGCAGAATTGAGGCTTGCTTCATTTCTCTCCACTAACTCATTTGACTTAAAAAAAAAATGGGAATTCTTTTCCCTATTATCCATGAAATAAAGGTCATGTAAAACTACTCTGTCTCTCAAGGAAAGTATAAAAATAACACCCTTAAATCATCAAGATTTCTTAAGAGAGTCATTATTTCAAGACCAAAATTTCAGAACATTCCTGAAAATGCAAATTTAATTTTAAGGTCAGTTAATCCAAAGTTACATCTGGAAATACCAACGTCTATATTAACACGCTTCTATAAGAGGGCAGCCTCAAAAACAACCCTTTTGCCACTTTTATGCAAATGACTGACTTGGAACTGGTGCCAGAATCAGCATGCCACATTATTCAAAAACACATTTATTATTTAAAAGCAAATTTAAGGTTAGGGTTCCTTAAAGGCTAGCCTTCCTTCTACAATGGAATTTTATTTTAAAGGATTTCAAATATTTATCAGAAGAGAAAAGAAAAATAAGGGCATGAAACACCTGCAGCCCAGGAAAGCAGACCATCTCACTTAACAAACAGAAAAGAATGAATCCCACATAAAAAGAAATTTTCTCTTACTTTATGGAAGCATATGCTGTTCTAATCTACCTTTGCAAAAGATTGTAGTGATCAAAATGCACATGTGTAACAGGTAACAACTAACTTTTAAAATAACAAAGCACAGAAGCCAAAGAGAATCGTGAACATATTGATGAAATGGATTAGGCTTCATCATCTTGTACTGTGTCCCAAATAACACATCCTTCACTCATGAGTTCAGCCCTGGGGCAGAATCTGAGTAAATAAATGGACCTGCCCCATGCTCCAGGGTCACCATTCTCTAGCTTGGCTTGCTCAGTGGGGGACAAATTCCAAAATAGAGGGCACCCCGTCCAATTGCTTCCAGTGCTGCCCTGAAGACTCTCAGCTACTAGCTGGTGCTACCTGGCCATACACCACACACATACAATTCTGAAATAAAATAGGTGCCTAAACTAGTATATCTAGAACACAATCAAAGGTACATTTAGGTGGTTCTTTTCACTATTAGAGGACCATTTGAAATAGTTGTGCTTTCTTTGCAAATCTCAAAAGTTGGCTTAATTTTTGTTCTTTGCTAAAAAATCAGTACATTATCAGGACCTCTAAGGAATGGTTCTAATTTAATGTATTCTGGATTCATTTAAAGAAATCTGGAAAGACTTTCAAAGCAATGTGATTTTTTTCAGAGCAAATGAAAAGTATATCCTAAATGGTATTTGGCAGCGAACATCCCCCTAACGACACCATTGCTAACTTGTTTGAAAACCATGATTCCCATCACCTGGACAGAATTGCACAGTTTTTTTCTCCAAGAGGGTCCTGTTAAACTCAGTGAAACAATGTCAGGGTGTAAGTTCATGCAATAAAATGAGGCCCAAGGAGTAGGCATTTACGTACTCGGGGAAGATCCATACTAAGATCAAAACTAAGCATGAATGGATGCACATATTTTCAATATATAACATAAATAAGAGCACCCCAATGTTGCTCTAAGAAATGTTACTGGGAATCTATTTATATATATTGAAACAGTCAAGCCCTAATCAGAAAACAAACCTCTCTTGACTCAACTCCTCAGGTACCAGAATTTTGAAAGGCCCTTTGATACGGTGCTTTATTAATTTTTTAAACAACTCTATAAATATTAAGCCATTTTACAAAAGAGAAAATTGCTGCTCAGAGAAAGTATACTTAAAATTAACAGCTAGAAAATAGCAGAGCTCTTTTAGATATTAAATCCAGATATTTCAGAATAAAAATTCCATTTTCCTTACATAACTATATGATACAGTTTATAAGTATGGTACATGACCTGAATTATTCTATACTCTATTGGTTGAATATTTTTGATGTAAACAATTTGATTCCTATAATTTTCAATTTTTCAATTATGAAAATTTGCATCTGATATTCAAATCATAAGTCCTTCTTCAGTCCTAAAAGCAAATAGCTTGTTCTTTATATATCTATTTTTCCAATGTTCTCTATCAATAAGATTTTACAATGAGTTATTATCATGTATTGTCCTAAATACTTGTATTTTTTTCTTTCTAAAACAACAAAGTGAAACTTTTATACTTACAAGTGAAGAAAGTTCTATAAGAATTTAAAGACCATTACTCACTCAAAATACTATATATCGAATGTGAAAAGAAAAGCATACTAAAAAGTAGATAATTAACCTAAATAAAAATTAATATAACATTTGTTTGTGGTCATTCATATCATTTTTCTAAACTTCAAAGCAGCAGCATCTAAGTTTGTCCAAATTCCCAATTTTGGCTTTAACTGTAGCTATTTAGCTTGTAAAGTACAATGCTGGCCTAATTTCAAGCTTTAGACCTTATTAGTGAACAAATTTCTAAATTTAGAAACTCATATTCGTATTTGATTCTTCACATACCCAATTTTTAGTACCAAGCCCCTGATTTAGTTTTCTAAATGCATATTTTAAGCGGCCAACTATTTCTTGTTGTAATTGGATTAACTTGTCTATTTTAGATCATAAAGTAGATAAGATATGCCAAAAGTGTTTTTATAAAAGTTTAAGACCGCGAGTTAGTAGAGTTTCATTCAAGTTGTTATCACAATCCTACAAAAACCCTAAAGTCATCATTAGTAATTGGTTAGGTTTATAGATTAGGTTACTAAATTAGCAGATCAAAAATGATACCAATGATTATTTTCCTTGAATTAAGAAACCTTATATTTATAATAATTCAACTAGATTTGCAGTACAAAACAATTGGCAACCACCTAAGTTATTTTATGTTCAATATTTTACTTATACAACAATGAAATAACTGAAAGTAAGCTTGGAAAACAGCAAGCTCACCCTATTGTTTTAGAGACGAGGTTGAGAAACTCAAGGTCATGCACACAGAGAACCCAGGATTCCTGGTTTCTGGTCTAGAGGGCTTGCCCTTCTGAATAAATATTATCTTTGAGCAGAGTTTTCTAATAGAACTATGTTCAATAATCATTTACATGTGTTCCCTAAAACTCAACTCTTTTTAAATGTAGATGTAAATCCTTTGGAGAAATAATGTCTATATGTGTTTACAGATTTAGTGCCAGGGGCTTTGAACGTGGTTCTGTGAACCAAATGAAGCTTTCTAGTCTCTTTGAGGTTATGCCTACGTCCTGCCTCTGCACTTTGTGTCAGTTATGTGATTTACCTATGATGGAAACAGCAACACGGCCAGCAGTGTTATGCTCAAATCAACATCACATACTATGTTCTCACTCAGAGGGGGGAACTAAACTATGGGTCCGTGTGGCCTACGGAGTGGTATATGGGACTTTGGAGATTCAAGGGCAAAGGTGGATGAAAAATTACCTATTGGGTACACTAACTATTGGGGTGAAGGGCACTCTAAAAGCCCAGAATTTAACACTGTACAATATATCCACATAAGAAACACGACTTGTGGGCAACGCCTGTTGCTCAGTGAGTAGGGTGACAGCCCCATATACTGAGGGTGGCAGGTTCAAACCCGGCCCCAGCCAAACTGCAACAAAATAATAGCCAGGCATTGTGGCGGGCATCTCTAGTCCCAGCTACTCGGGAGGCTGAGGCAGGAGAATCGCTTAGGCCCAAGAGTTGGAGGTTGCTGTGAGCTGTGTGACGCCACGGCACTTTACCGAGGGTGATAAAGTGTGACTCTGTCTCCACAAAAAAAAAAAAAAAAAGAAAAAAGAAAAAAAACACGACTTGCACCCCTAAAGCTTTAGAAATAATAATAATAATAATAATAAAATTACATACCCAACAGGGAAATGCTCTTGTTCAAATTATTTCATTGAGGGTGTTATCTTGACTACAAGGTGCAGAGAGTCGGGGAAGAAAATCAATGGATGTATTGCATTTAAGAAAGTGCCTGAGACTGAACAACTAAGGTATTTGAAACAAGTCAAAGTCGAAGGAGACTGTGTCCTTCCTCCTTCATTCCCACCAACACGTAAGTAAGCAAGCAATCCTGCTGTGTGCCACATGGTTTGTTCTGGGGTTCCTTTCAGTCCCTACCCCCTTACTAGCTTGAAACAGTCTGTTCCTTACTTTCTTTCTATCCTTTCTTCCCCAGACTCTGAAAAGGACAGAAAAGAACTTTAGTGTCACTCAAAAGGTTCATGGATTCCTTAAACAGAGTAAGTGTAGGGAATTATCTCCTTTGCCTGAAGTGTATGGACTTCTCAACACCAGAGAATTTGTGGAAAGCTAAGCGAAAGACTTGCTCACCTGTACAGCCCTAATGTCCTACCAGAGGGAGGATCCATGTGTCTGTATTCAATGCACTGACTTGTCCAGTTAAAGTTAAGTTTTTGCTTTGGCCTGAGAGAATTGAAAGTCTCCACTTGTCATGAAATGGCTCCTGTGTCAGGCCTTCCCTGATTTTCCTGAGGAAATATATTTTCCTCTCCTCCTTTGTAAAAAATAGGATGTTCCCATCTATCAGACATCGGCCACATTATCTTGTTACTAGTTACTTACAAATCGGTCCCTAACACTCCACCCAGGTGACAGCCCATTGAGGGCAGAGACTAGAAGTTTTGATTTCCTCCTATGATTACAGGCCCTGCCCACCTGGGACAGCCCCCTTGTCCCTACCCAACCTCCACAGGGAATGCACATTTGCCATTAGAGACCCAGCTCCTCTATCAGGTATGTGTATGTTCTTGTGTCACTGACCCGCATGTTCTGAGCAGAATAGACCACATTCCAACCTGTTCCCGGTGATAATTCAGCATTCTCATAAACCAACAGGAAGCCTGGCCCATTCTACACACTATCATAATCTAGAATTAAGAATATAATATACTGAAATGGCTACTAGAATTTTTTAAACTCTTGACTTAATTATTTTGCAATATTTCTTTTAGAAACAAATGAGTACTTAATAAAACTGAACAAAAACTTAATTCAATTGGGAGCACTCTTTTATTACTGTTTTTATTCTCCCTAAAACTACGGAGAAAAATGAACATCTTAAACTCTAGTGAAAAAAGAAGGAAACATAGATAGAAAAAAACTTTTAAAATGGAAATCCCACTTTTCCATATTACTTCTCATCCATCGTTACTTATTTATATATACACAGATATGTGTATATATATACACAGAGATAAAAGAATTATCAGTTAGTAGAGGCTCTTTGCTCTTGTAAGAGCTCGTACTCAGAAGATAAAAACAGGATTACAGATACTTTAATGAAAATATCTGGGATTAATTTGAAATGGAGAGTAGCAGTTTTCTTATTACTGGGTATGCAGATAAAATCTGAATGCTTTAGACAATGAAGATACAGGATATCACGCCATCACGTCTGGTTTACAAAGAGCACTTTCTGTAAGGATGCCTGAAGCATGTTTATTTACTAAACATTTACATTGGGCTTACTATACACTAGGAATCATATAAGGCTTATACCAATCTATGAGCTAAGGAATAGTATTAACTCAATTTTACAACTGAGGAAATAGGCACGCAAGTTAAGGAATATCCAAGGTTTGATATGAGTGGCCAAGCTGGGATTAGAACCTCGGCATTCCACCTACAGAATGCCACCCCCTCACTCCTTGTGCTTGCCGGGAATAAAGTACAAACTCCCCAGGCTAAAGTGGAAGGCTTTGTGCTGTCAAATATGGTGGCCATTAGACACATGTACATTGAGCATTTAAAATACGATTAGCCAAGATTGAAATGTGTTGTATGTGTAAACCATGTGCCAGATGTCAAAAATGTCTCCTGAAAAAAAAATGCAGAATATCTCTTTAATGTTTTTTATATTGGTTGCATGTTGAAATGATAACATTTTGTATATGTGGGTTAAGTAAAATGTATTATTAAAACTATCTTCGTTTTTTTTTTTTTCTTTCCCTTGATTTTTTTAAAACAGAGCTGCCAGAAAATTTCAAGTCACATATGTGGCTTGCATCAAAATTTCTACTGGACTAACTACATTGGCGAGCTGTACTGAACTTTGAGCAGCTTCCTGAATACACTGCTCTGCCTAGAATACTATCCTTCCACTTCTGCACTCCCACAACTCCCCTTGAAAAGCTTATTTATCTTAAAACACTCAGCTTCCCGACAAAGCTCATACTAACTCTAATGCCATATACAAGGAGCTCCACTCTCTGGTCACATCCTGGCTTCCATACGCCCACAATCGCAGCACCACCACCGTCCCATGTGCTAAGCATGATTCTAAGTGCTTTCCATTTATTCACTCTGTTGTCCTTAGAGCCCCATAAGGAGGCCTCTAGTGGTATTTAATTGTTACAGCAGTGCAGTTTGCGCTGCTGTGTGGTAAGTTCCATTCTCATCCCCACTTACAGATGAGGCACAGAGCTATAACCAACCTTCCAGCCTCTCTGCACGGCTATGGGAGGTCCTCCTGGCAACTCCCCTCTACAAGCCATCTAGAGACGTTCAGCCAGTTCTCACTGACTCCACTCCAATTCTCCCTGCCTCATGCTTTTGCTCATGCTAATCCTTCATTTTATAGAATTGTACTGATTATACCAAGACCAACTGTTTGCTAGCTTAATTACCCAGTCAATATTGATTGCTTAGAAACTTCCATGACAGGAATGGTCAAGTCTGTATTGTTCAACAGAAATATGTTCAATGCCTAACAGACATCAGGCATATAGTATTTAGTCAATAAATATTTATAAATTAAAAAGAAAGGAGTCCCAGGCTTATTTTTCATCTGGACTAGAAAAGAACTATGTGACACATAAGCAAAATATAAAAATGATAGTGATGTCAATAACAGTAGCAACTGCCTTATCTTGTATATCTTGTTGTAGCAGGTCATATACATTAACCTCTGATTCTCACACCGTGTGAAATGGGTACCACTGTCCTTGCTCACAGAGGAGAACACTCAAACTGCTGTGTATCTCGCTGGAAGAATCAGAGTCAGTAGGGAATGCAAATCCCAACTTGCTCTTTCCACTCCATCTTGAGGCTCTCAGAAACATTCCCTGAAACTGAAAAGCTACCAAGATGAGTTGGGGGGAAACAATGAATTCTCTCTTCACAAAATGTACCCCAGGACTGCTTTTCCTGATTTAGGTAGCTTGCCCAAAGAGGGCGCTGACCAGTCTTACTTGTTCCTCTTCCTTCCCTAGAGCACAAGGAAATAGGAAACTAAGATGCTAACCACAAATGGTCATTCTACTACTTTGTGCAAAGACCTTGGGTCAGGTTGCCAATGAAAGTTCCCTGGCCCAGCCACACATCTCTACTCACCTCACCTTCCTATACTGCTCCCACCTTCCCTTCAGCTACACAAACTCATCACATCCTCAGGAGACTGCACTCATCAGCTTTCATAATTTAACACTCCCCAAGAACTGCTTCCACGTCTACCCAGATCCTAACCAATGCACTCTGTGTCCCTGGCCCTGCAGCACTTAAAGGCAAGTGACTCCTACAATTCCTGAAAAACACACTGTCTCTCAACCACAGGTTCTTATCCTTGGCTTGTGCACCTGCAAACATTTCAGTTACATGAACTTACATAGAACTGATGGCACCAAGAATACCTTATCTTTCTTTGCACTGTCGAAGAACTCAGCCTGGTGATTCATTCATTCAGTAAATACATATTTTGAACATACTATAAGCAAAGGCATTTGACTACGAGTCTTGGAGAAAACAAACATAAGTTCTTCACAGGACTTGCTTCTAAGGAAAAAAATATGTGCGTACAATTATATTCTTGATACAAAAAGAGTATGACAGTATAATAGAAATTTGGTATCATACAGCAAGGTAGTCTAACCCAAAATCTGGGAACTCTGACCTAACCAAGCTGTGCTGATTAATGGGTTCCTTTATTCTGTTTATTGATCATGATAGCTAAGTTATTAAGAGGAAATAATAACTTATTCCTTCTTCTAATCTAATACTAAGATTAGGATAGGCCAATCACATTAATCTAAAAATTCCACTTTTAAAAAGCATCACATCTAGTTTTTTAAATTACCTTTGGAGCAATAGATTTCTGCATCAATAAAACTTTAAATAATAGTCACAATTTCTTGAAGATACTTATATATTATCTTTAATAAGTTTGTAAAATCTTTTCAAGTATGCTTTATGAAGTATTGAAAATAATTCTTTAATACATGTAGGTAGCTCAGACACTCGGTGGTAAACAAAATCAGATGCAATTATGTGAATGGGCACGATCCTACTGATGGCAAGGTCTGGGCCAAGGTGAAGGGCAGACGGCAGCTTTTTATCTCTGGAGTGGGCCAGATGCTCGTTCCATGATATTCTGCAAGCTTTGGTGGAGGCTGGGATAGAAAGACTATAAGATATGAATTTAACCCCTGTCTTCAGACTCATCAAAAAAACCAGCAGAGAGACAAACCATCTAATGATGGAAACAGTAGGAGAAACAAATGCAACTTCGTATCTTCAGGGTGCTCTCCAGGCGATGATAAAGAAAATCACGGAAGTTTAGGAAGTGTGGATCTAAATTTGATTTATTAAAGAGTCAGAAGATTTTTTTGCACAATACACTAGCTGCAAATGCATAAAAAAGCTGCAGGACTTCTCTGAAAATGTTTCCATATTGATTTCATTGTTGCCTGAGTCAGATATGGATGTTTCCTTTTTATGCAAAACGCTGATGTGTGCCGATTTGTGACTTGGTTTGTGCCTTCAGGAATTCTCTGTAGGCATGTAAGCAACCATATTGTAACAGTTTGAAATTGGAAGAACCTCATTTTCCATTTCTTTTCACTTACTCAGCAACAAAAATCTAAAGGCCAATGACAGCCCTTCTTTTCCCTACTCATCTCATCCCAGAAGAAAGAAAATACTTTTGTTAATACTTTGACACATTGCATTCATTTCCTGAACCTTTTCATACTAAAATCACTGCACTAATTCTCTCTTTCAATTCTTTCTAAAAATAACTCCTCTCTGGAGTCCATTGGTTATTTACTATGAGTTATTTTCTTTCAGGGAAGACAATTACCAAGTGATGGTTCTAACACATTTCAAGTGATATTGATTTGAAATGTCCCATATGCGGCACTCAGTAGAGGGTTAAATAAAGCAGTAGGTTAAAATGTACCTTCAGATAAAATTTATAATGCATGTGCAGATTGTCCTTCTTTGCATTAAAGCTTTTCTCTCTTTTGGTTGTATATTTTTAATGTTCCAGACCGATGTAAACATTTGTGGTAATGTCTTTATTAAGACACCTCTGCAGTGAAGGGTGAACATTTAGAAGGAAAGGCAAATCTGTTCCAGTCCTACCTCCAAGTATGTAAAAGATAGCTAACCTTGTCCTGGTCTTGGAAAGTCAACAAATCATTTAGAGAGAGGGGACTTCAATGGGGGGTTGAAGCCCAGGGACTGTGATTATGCAGGATGTCAACTGGATAGTACTTTAGAATCTGAGTCCCCTGCATTGCATTCTGGTGAGTGAGCTGAGTATGTTTGGGCTAAAGGACACATTGTATAGTTACTGATCCAGAGATACTAGAACACACATATAGAGAAAAAATGAGAGGAGAAAGCAATATGAGTGTATGTATTTTATATTACTGCTTGTTAAATAATGCAAGAGAGTGTAACATCATAGTAAAAGGGAATGCTGTAGCAAAGAAATGCAACTGTAGCAAATTATCTAATTGTGACCCTCTGAATTTCACTGATGTCCTGAGCTCAGCTTAATTACCCGTGTCATGCTGGACTCAAGAGGACACTCACTACTCCCAGTAAAGAGCTGACTCCAGGTGAGGAAAATTATTTAGAGCACTGGCTACCCCAAATCCCAGTTCTGCTATTACTATTTCTGTGACTTTGAACATGTTACTTAATCTTACCAAGACTCCTACTTACTGGAAAGCAAAGATAATAATCATAATGCCTACTTCGCTGAGTTTTGATGAGGAGTTAGTTAATCCATAGGAAATCCTTAGCCCAGATCCTAAGTGCATTAGGTAAAAGCTAAAAGAATATTAGGTGACAATTATCAGATGAAACCAAATTGATTTCTCCTTACTATACTTGATAGAGATGAAATTTTCCAAAAATTGTTCTTATTAAAAACTACTCTATTTTCTGTAATTCAGAAAATATTTGAATTCACTTATATAAGATGTACACATTCACACACAGAGAGCACATAAGTCAAAAATAGGACTGAGAAAAATACAAATAAGAGATAATTTGAAGTCTGAATTGGTCACTGTTCAATCAGGAAGCACAAACTACCTTAGTCACTTAGATAAAATTCAGTGTACAGAATTGATAGCGATGTAGAAAGTAGTTGATTAGGTAACTAAATGGATAAAAACGAAAGTTACGACAGAGAGATAATTTCTACAAGTGGTTACCATACTTCAGGATGTGGGAAAAAGGAAAAAGGTGGAAGTTATTCTTCCAACTCATGGGCTGGGACCCAGACTTCTGCGGAGGGGGCTGATTTTTCAAGTGCTACAAAATTGCAAACGGCCCTCAATTGCCACACAGCCAGGGTGCAGAATGTTGGTAGGGTCTTGTTCACAGAGACAATAAGGATAGATGAAGGCAGAACACAGCCATGGGGAGACAAGCAGCAGCAAAGAGAAAAAAGCAAGGCTCCTCTCCTCCTCCAGGCTTGCTGCCCCCTCCAGAGTCCCCTCGCTGGCAAAGAAGAAATGGGGAACAGAGTCCTACCCCCACCTCACAGACAGCCTACAGGCAAGTGGGTTGGAGGCTAAGCAATGGCAACATAGTAACTGCAACAAATTGCAATAGAATTTCGGTATTAGAGCTTTGAAATTAATTTTGATTCTTCCTACATAGTTAAAAAACAAAACCAAACAAAAAAAAAGTAAAGCGATTGGAAGAAATAAGTGCAAAAATTGTTCTTAGAAAACTATGACTTGCGTTGTCCTCTTATCCTTTAATGAAAGCTGAAGTCAAGACATTAGAGTACAACTAACATCACACCAACGGTGCATAATGCAGGGTACATGTCGGATCTATTAGTATACAGTACAAATGTCTTAACACAATAACTAAGTAAACGAGACGAGTGTGATGTAAGCGTTCCTAATTCTACATGAAATCAGCACCTTGTACCCCATAAATGCATTAATGTATACATGATCAATGTGTTTATGATTTAATAAAAGAAAAATAAAGAAAATAGTCATGTCTTCAAGACATATGATTCAAAGGGAGAAAAATAAAAGCAAAATATTATCGGAAGCATAACAACCAATGGAGTTACAAAATCCAAATTGTTAAACCTATCTCTCCTCAGAAAAGTTGGCTACAATGTATCTCAGGAAGAACTTTGGTGTATAGAAGTGGCACACCACTTCTATATTCTAGGATGATGCTTTGCAATTCCTAGATACTTCCAAAGCAATAATTCCTAGTTTATGAACTTGGATGCTGAAGATTTTGCAAACTTTGTATTAAAGCCTATTAACGCTTTCTCCAGAGGACATTAGACACAATTTTTGATGTCTGACACAGCCGTGTGCTGTGTACCGACATTGCAGTCATTGACAGTGCACACGTCAATGGTCTCATAAGATTACAAGACCTTTATTTTGACTGCAACTTTTCTATGTTTAGATACAAATCTAAATACTTAATAAATACTTAACAGTGTGTTACAATTATCCACAGTGTCAGTACAGCAACGTGTTGTACGGGTTTGTAGCCTAGCCCCAATAGGTTTATAGCACATAGCCGAGGGGTGCAGTAGGCTGTTCCATCTAGAATTATTTAAGTACAATCTATGATGTTCACACAATGACCAGATTGCCTCACAACACATTTCTCAGCACGTATCCTCCTTGTTAAGCAACATATGACTGTATTTGTTACAATGTTCATATTACTTGCCTTTTTGAGTGTCAGAAAACACCTCCAACTGGAAACACTGGAAATTCCAGGTACATGTATTTCCATTTTTCCTTAAAGCTGTGGTGATTTAGTTGTGTCGTGCAGGGCCTGGTAGGAAATGGTGTCAGTGCAGTGTTTAATGCTCAGTGCTAATGGCAGTGGCTATCTCCTTAGACAAGTTCTGTGGTCCAATGGGGGACACCTTGCTTATGAGAGACTCTGGTTACCAAGATGTCTCGATGTCCTCTCCACTTCGTCTTGGTCAGCTGACTGCTCCATGAAGCAACACTTGGCATTGTTTCTCTCTACCAGCTCCTCCCTAAGCACAGTTTTGCACAGCTAGCTCTGGGTTTAGGTGAGTCACAGGGTGAGGTCAGGGTGAAATTTCTGAGGACATTGGTTCACTTTTCTGGGTTAGCCAACTTCTGAGAACCCTCCTCAAACATGCACAGAGGAGTGTGAAACTGTCTCTAGAATGCTGATGTTTCCAGCAGACCATAGTGGCTCTGCTAGAGTCACAATTTCAGGAAAGGCTAATAGGCTATACCCAGCCAGTCACCTACAGGAGTCCTGCCCTCTTCCAAGCTTTCTAATTACCTGTACTAACTGATAAATATACAGGGAGCTCTCTTCCCCTCCCTCTGCTTTCTGGTGCTGAACTTAGACCCCCTCATGGCCCCTCACTGGATGAGGTCTTCCTGATAGAACAGAGGGCAGGTTGCATCATCTAAATTCTGGCCCAGTTAACAGCCTTGCCTGCAGTCTTGGGCCATGTGTCTTTTCTCTGCCTTATATACGATATAAGAGATCCATGAGTATTTGAAATGAACAAACTACAATGCAATTGACCTTTGAACAATACAAGGGTTAGGGATGCTGACTTCCTATGCAGTTGAAAATCCAGGTGTAACTTCTAAGTCCTCAAAACTTGACTATTGGCCAGATGCCTTACTGATAACGTAAATTGTTGATTAACATATATTTTGTACATTGTATGTATTATATACTGTATTGCTGCCATAAAGTAAGCTAGGAAAAAAAATGTTACTAAGGAAATCAGAAAGAAGAGAAAATATATTAACATAAAGCAGAAGTGGGTCGTCATAAAGTTCTTCTCCCGCGGCATCCTTACATTGAGCAGGCTGAGGAGGACAGAGAAGGGAGAGGGGGGATTGTTCCTGCCGTCTCAGGGGGGCAGAGGAGACGGAAAGGGAGGCATGAGAGGCAGGCACACTTGGTGTAATTTTGGACTGATTTTTCAGCTTTTTTATTTCTCTAAAAATGTTTCTATAGAGACCAATCCTCCTTCTACCATTTGCTTTAGTTTCAGGGCTTGTATCATAAAAGGGTTGAAGTTATGAAGGGAATCCGAAGTGGAATCATCAGATCCCATCTGCTGGATTGTCAAATGTCAATTTGTTTCCGCCGCTGCTTCTTCTCCATCTTCTTCCCCACTGTCTGGCACTGGTTCAGAAGCATCTTCTGTTAATGCCTCTGGTGTGGTGTCTATTAGCTCTTGAATTTCTTCAAGATCCATATCTTGAAACCCTTAATCCCCCACCTTTTTTTGCTGTATCCACGATCTCTTTCATGATTTCTTTGATTTCCTCTGTTTCAAATCCTGTGAAGTCATACACAACATCTGGACATACTTTTCTCCAGCCGGAATCTATTGTTTCTGGCTTGACGGCTTTCACAGTTTTTAATAGAACAATGATAGCATCTTCAATGGTGAATCCTTCCAGACTTTCTTGATAATCTGTCAGGGTTCTCTTCCATAGCATTGACAATCCTCTCCATACGGTTCCCTCTGTAATGAGCCTTAAAGACCCAATGATCCTCCTGTCTAAAGCCAAGCACTTCTGGCTCCAGAACATTCTATTTTGAGGCAAATAGTTCACTTCAGTGCCTTTGATGTTGAACTAACAGTGTCTTGGGGAGGCAGGGGCATTTTCCAATATCAAAAGAACTATGAAAGGCAGTTTCTTATTGACAGGGTACTTTCTGACTTTAGGAACAAAGCATGGAAGAAATCAACCCAGGATGAGAGTTGCCATTGCCCACTCCTTCTTGTGGTACAACCCAAAGAATCACAGCTAGTGTTTATCTTTTCCCCTTGAGGTTCAGGGGTTAACAGCTTTATAGGCAGTCCTGATCATACACTCAACTGCATTTGTACAGAGAGTAGAGTTACCCTATCCCTTCCTGCTTTAAATTCTGGTGCTTTTGCCTCTTACTTTCTAATAAACATCCTTTGTGGGATTTTTTTTTTTTCAAGAAATTCTCTCTGTATTAAAACCCTGTTAAAGCCACTATCTTTTTTCCTCAATGATTTTTTAAATGACATCTGACAACGTAGTTGCCATTTCTTGGTTAGCAGAAACTGCTTCTCTTCTAATCTACACATTATTTAAGCCAATTCTAAGATTATCAAACCATCCTTTGCTGGCTAGAAATTCTCCAGCTTTATATCCTTCACCATTCTTTTGCTTTAAATTGTCATATAATGACTTTGTTTTTTTCTCAAATCATAATCTATAGGTATATCTTTCTTATAGCAGTCCTACATTCAGAAAAAGCTGCATTTTCAGTATGAAATATAAAGGATTTTGCAAAATGTACAAGTAAGTTTTAATGTCTGCTAGCATAGCTGGCTTCATAAATATCCTATTATATTTTTACGATGGTTCTTAGACTGGATTCATGAAACAGGGGTCAACTACAGCTGCAGACCTCAATGCAGGATACTTATGAAGCAATTCAACTTTCTCTCATATTGTCATGACATTTCTCTGCTTCCGGAAAACACTTTCAGTATCACCCATGGCACATCGTATGGATCCCCTGGTGTTTCTCAAGATTTATGGTATTGCATTAAACACAACGAAAAATATACAAGAACCATGAGAGATCACTTTTGACTGTAATATGAGATTTACTGGAGAGATGAACTGCTCTTGTGGAAATATGCATGCATACTCTGTTTCAAGTGGATACTCACAGCACTTGAGCTCACTGCAGAAGCAGCAGGGGATGGCTACAAAGTTACATGATATTACAGTAATATTAGCATGTACTTTAGTTCATTTATATTGTTATGACTTAATATTGCATGTTCAGGCTTGTTTAAATTTCTCTTGGCTGCAAATGGCATCATGTATGGTCTGTTAAGTGTTTGTGCACATAAGTTTTGATAAATTTAAACTTTTTATAAAGATCAGTGTATATTTTATGGCAGTAAGTGAAAAGAGAGACTAGTATCTACATATATGCATTCATGACACGCCTAATTTTTTCTTGATATTTTTGTTATTTCTTAGTATACTAGAGAGAGAGTCTCCTGCTGGCTTCCATGAAATAAGCTGTTGAGTTGTAAGAAGGTTACACTGAATTCTGCCAACAGTGAGAATGGGAAGAACCCTGGTCCAGATGAGGCCACACCCCCATTTGATCCCTTGATTTCAGCCTATGAAACCTTGATCAGAGGAGCCACATAACTTATACCGGGAATCCTGACCTAGGGGAATATTAAGATAATAAGTTTAGACTATTTTAAGTTTCTAGGTTTGGGGTAATTTGTCATCCAGCAATACAGAACTAATTCAGAGAGATAGGACATCTGATACATTCTTGGTTCACCTACATGGGATCAGACTAAGTTGCCTAACTATTCACTTGTGTGGTCCTAGGTTCATGTATTTCCAGGGTCTGTGCACTTGTAATTACACCCATTGTCTTCTTTCTGGTTTCCTTCATCTGTTTCCTTGGCTACAGTAAGTCTTCCAGCTGGTCTTCCCATACATTCTCTTGCTCTTCTAAATCTACAATTCACACCATAGTGAGAGTTATTTTTTTGCATAGTATATAAAAATGAATTTTTATTGGTCCTAAAAGAAACTTTACTAACCCTAGAGGCTTTTCATCTCGTCCTAGCATACCTTTTCTTCCAGGTCATAAACTATCTACTTTTCTCTCCATAATCGGTTTATACTGAAATTTTTGTGTAACGGTCTTTGCATCATAGATTTAAGTTGCAAAGACTGTTAGGCAAAAATCTATGTTCTTCCCATTTTGTTTCTTAGTTTCGTGTCTACACATCTTTCAATTCTCAGTTTTACTTCTTCTAGGAAGTCTACATGGATTCATCCTTACCCACAAACAAGGTCAACTCCCTTTAAAAAAAAATTCCAACAGCATGTTTTAGTTCCTTGGTATCTGGCATCTCCTCTTGCCTATGCTTTTAAGGAAGACAGGCCTGTATGGGCTTTGATTTCCATTTTCCTCCAGAACTTGGAAGAATGTAGACGCTACAACCATACAACCACATTGCAGACACTTGAATCAGCAACTGATGTGACTGCATTGGTTCCTGTACACCAGCTGTCCCCAGTGTTCTGCCAGCCCCCTGTCAGCTAAGGCTTTGTCCCGATTAAGAATAGACAGAGCAAAGACATAGAAATAATTTACCGCTCTTCCTTTTCCTAACATGCCCTGGACCATGCCTTTTTACAAGCTGCTGAGCCTTAGGAATTATGTGCGAGGAATAGAGTATTCTGGCATTTCAAGGATGTCCTTCATTTTCAGTATTCATGGAGAGAATCAGGCTACATGTGTGTAATTGCTGGCTATAGGCCTAATAAGAAGCTTGAAGAAATGAAACAGCCTTGTCATATTTCTTGTCTTCTGTCTGAGAGTTTTCATACTGACATCAATCATTGGTCAGAGAAGAGCTGCAGTCTGTGTGGAATGGGCTGGAAATGGAAGAGGAATCTTAATGTTTCATCCAATACAAATTTCTCAACTGTTGGGCAGTTATTGGTTGAGCAATGAGAAAGATGAAGTCAATTTGAGATTTTTTTTGTCTTTCATTTATGACCTGAATTCTTTTCGCAACACACTCTGCTAGGTGAGTAGTACAAGATATATCCCCACAGTTTCTCCTTTATGGTTTTAGAGTCTAATGGGTAAAAAAACACAAGGATAGGGTAAAACGGGACTATTGTCAATAATGAAATATATCTCTGTTCATATTCACAAAGGCAAACTAACAAATAGAATAATTAAACAATTTCAAACAAAGCTCCAAAAGATTGATGTTAAACATTTCATAGAATAAAAACATTGATCTAAAATTTTAATTTCTCAAGATTTCAAACTTTTATAGATTAGAAATTATTTCTGAAATTATGTCTAAATCTCCTCAGTTGTGATCTCAGATATAATACAAGTTTGAAGATAAGAGCCATACCTGAAGGGTATCAAGATCACCCTTGGTTCAGCCATAAGCTTGTGTAGTTGAACTGCTCATATTTTTCTTTGGAGAGGTAAGACAGAAACCCCAAATGATGAACATGATTGTTCCTAGAAAAGAAACACATAAAACTAACAGTATAATGAAATTGAGGGGAATTGTAAAGAATGGCAAAATGTTGTAGATTTTTAACCCACAGGCAAATGAACAAGTTAGCCTACCATAGCTTCATGGATGCTGGCAGAAGATATGAAACTCCTGGTTCAGAAATAAAAATTGTTTGCAACTCACAACACTTTAAGCATCATAAGCATGATGTTTGTGCTGAATCCCTCAGGCTCTCAAATCGTATTTAAATATCGAAGGGCCCTGGTGTATTCTGCACATGCAGTGGGTTTGTGTTACAGCTGAGGAACCCCAAACCTACAAAACTTATAAAAGGCTGCAAGCACGTAACTCTTTTGTGCCTTCCAAGACTATTTGTTTTATAATTATCCTTGCAAAAATTAGCCCCTATGCTCATGTGGGACACACATGAAAATAAGAGTGTCATAGAGATTTGTTAAATTAAAGTTAAAAGATGGAATATTATATTTCTCTTTCTCTTTTTCTTTTAATAATATCAATCTAGACATAGAAATCAGGGACTATTTCAAATAAAATAAGTTGCTTATGTTATTAAAATTATATAAATTATTAAATAATTTATAATAAATTATAAATTATTAATATAAATTATTATACATTAATTATGTCTTCCCTCATCATGGCCCAGAGTAATATTTTCTTAGTGTATAGTAAGGACCCCCAAATTCTTATTCTCTGTATGAATGCTCAGAGAGGTGTAAAATAAGTATTGCTATGCCTCAAATCCAGAAACAAGGAGGCATTGTATAAATAAAAATGTCATCAATCACTGCCCCATCTCTACTCTGACTCTGAGCACACATCTTTCAATGCTGGATAACATCCAGCTGTAGTCCAGAGATTTCACCTAGTAAATTACTATGATTTTATGTCTGTTACACTGCTGTTGAAAATGCTATGTAGCATCGCTTCACCTACAGGAAGAAAAAAAATTCTACCAGCAGTTCTAATGTTTGTTTTGTGTATTGAGACATAAGCCCATGAATAGTACTTTCCTCACCTAGTTAACTCTCCGTGATCCTTCAGCACTCAGATCAAGTGTTTCTCGCTCAGGGAAGCCTCCTTTGATTTTTTGACTAGGTCAGTTTTCCCTATTATGTGTTCTTAAAACATGGTTGAAGGTCTTCGTTGTAGCTCTTGTCAAAGTAGGAATTTTATGTTTATGTAATTGTCTGATGAAGCTATGTTTCCTCCACCAGTATACAATCTACACAAAATTAGAAACGAGTCTGGTTCTGCTAACCATTGACTACCACAATTGAAGAGACATTTGGGAGGTAATCGGCAAATAATTAATGGCCTAAGAAATGGAAAAATTGAAAATAATGGTTTAGGAATGAAAGACTTGTAGAATAAGAGGTTAAGGAATTATGAAAAAAAGACAGGAAGAAGAGAAAGAAGAAAAAGAACAATGAGAAAGAGAAGGGTTTAAAAAATCCTTGTTTAGTTAAAAAAAAAAAAAAAAAAAAACAACATCCAAAAAACCCAAAATCATATATTAAATATTTGGTATGTGATGAACACCATGTTTAAATCTTTATATATATTAGTCTTAAAATAGACACAAAAGCTGAACTACCTTAATTTAAATCTTACAGATGAGGCGCGTGGCAGGGGGTAGTTGATGATCATAGCAGGTTGAGGTGGTGTGATTTAAACTTAGGTCTGTCTAAATGGAGCGAGATGGGTGACTTTAGAATTTTCAAGCCCCACATTATACTTTTGAATTAAATATGGGGGAAACAGAATAGCTGAGATTAAGAATTAACTCTTGTGCTCCCAATAATACATACATAATTCAGCATCAGCAGAAAAATTTGATTAAAATAAACAACCAGTGTAACTATCAAACAACTATTTTTATATATTGATACATTGCATCAACTGATCCATTGATACAAATAATATATTGATTAAAAGATAATAAGTCATGGTATTGCTCTGAAAGGCTGAAGTAGAGATTGGACGTGCCTTCCAGTAGTTTTCAAATGCATGGAGATTGCAAAAGAATCTCTCATGGTTTTTAAAATCTCAACCATCAGAGCGCTTGAGGCTGGAGGTTGTGGCATCTACAGTTTTTGGCTGGGGTTGGGTTTGTACCTGCCACCTCCGGTATATGGGGCTGGCGCCCCCCTCCTTTGAGCCACAGGTGCCGCCCATGCCTGATTTCTTTTAATATTCTTTTCTTCCAATAATAAGAATGATTTTACTTTCTTAGAGAAACAAAGTTTCATGTAAATCTTTCACGTTGGAAAGCTTTTTTGATTTAAGACTTTTTGGGGATTATAATATACTACTAGTTAACTTTTGGGAGAAGCTTCTAAAAAAAATGTTTTCAGTAGCAAGATGGCATTGCCTAAAGAGTGAATGGCATTGATAGCAGGATAAGCATTTAGGGTAATGTTTTATTTGCATATTAGTAAGTACTTATTCATTGTGGAAACATATACTTGAAGAAAACCGTGTATGTCTGTGGAAGCTGCTTTTTTTTTTTTTAGCTTTCTTATACAATGTTTATTTTTACCTTGTTATATTAGTATGTTGTATTCAGCGTTAAGCAAAATGAAACAAAAATCTGTTTAATTGGCTCAGAAAAGGGCCATGTGAAAAGAAAAATATTGGGTAAAATTTTACTAATAAAGAATTAGAATTTAGAGGGAGGGATCTGAGTTACAGTCCCATGGAAACTCTTTTGTAATTCAGGATATATGGGTTTTGTGTACATGTACCTTATCAAATTATTATTGCATTTAGGTTGAAATAAGGATTAAAATTGCATTAAAATAGATCCCTGAATATTCCTCTTTGTGAAACTGAACTTTCTGTGTGCCACTTAAAAATGTTACCTATAAATCAGTATTTGAGAAAATTTTTCATTCTTAACCTGTTAATATTAAGGAATAAAATACAATATATTAAACATAATAATAATAATAAGTCATGTTAGGTGCCAATATTGACTTTATATTTTGAACAGTCAGACATAGGAATGGATACTAAACTTTGACTTAGTATCCTCATGAGAAAATAAGTGTATTTATTTTTATAAATATTTGTAATTATAAATAACTTCTATTTTGAGGTTGATCTTCAATGTAAAAGCCATGAAGTCCTGCACTTTATGAATAATGAATGGGATCATGGCAGTGATAGAAGTAATAGGTGAAGTGGCAAGTGAAAATAAGTTGAACTTATTCAGCAATCGTACCCACCCAGGTGAGGTAGGACGATGCTAGTCTCTGTTGCACTGCCACTCCATATCAGGTGCTTCACATGTGCCAGGTCACTTAAGCTTCACACTATCCTGCACTATAGGTATTACTTCTTATTTTATAGGAGAGGGAGGTGAATTTCCAAAGGGCTTAACATTTTATTCAAGATCATATAACTAGTAAGAAGGGAGAACAGGGCTAGCCTGATCACAACCCATAGTGTTTCCAATTTCACAAACTTCCCCACAGGACTGATTGTGGAAATCAACACAAGGAAATGGATATACTATTTTTGCACCCGAGGTTATAAGAGTTTTTAGTAGGTTAGAAAAAACAATTATTGCTATGTTTTCTTATTATAACTATTAATAACTTGTGTTTCCTATCTTCTATTTTAAAAGCACATTCAATATATCAACTTATTACCACAATAACCCATTTAAATAGGCAATGTCACTGCCCATTTGCAGATGTGGAAACTGAAGTGGAGACATGTTCACTGCCTTGCTCAGGGTCACTCAGTAAGTGACAGAGCAGGAACATGAATAAACTTTCCTCAAAACACTGTGATTTGCTAGATATTAGTCATGGAAAATTTTTTGGAAGAAAGGAAGACCAAATATGACTAAAAATTAAGAGGAAAAAACCCAAATTGCCAGCTTAATAAGGAAAAGAAGTTATTAAAATTTCAACAAGATCTTTTTTTCAGGAGATACATATTTTGTGACAAATTTAGGATTCAAAGAACAGAAATAAAACTTTGCTTTTTACATAATTACAGCACCTTACTCTAATTCTACTACTCTTGATTCATAGTCTTAGTATTTTTAGTTTTAAGTACCTTCTTCTACCACCTATTCATGTTCACTTTGCCTTCAGAAGGCACCTCAGCTGATTACGGGTTGCTACAACATGGAATGACCCAAAGCTTTATTCTGAAATTATCTGGACAATTAGAAGTCCTAGCTGAATTGGGCTGTTTGGTTTCCCACTGATTTGAAATCACAGGACATGGCAATACTAAGAGATGCCCTAAGAAATATACATCCCTTACATGCACAAAGTAGTGGCAACCCAATTTTTCCTTGGTAATCAGCATCTGTCACTCCAAGCAATACTGTAACTGCTTTCTTTGCCTGTTGATCTAAAGGCATAAAGAACTGGGGCAGCACCAGTGGTTCATCAAGTAGGCCCCGTGAAGGTGGCAGGTTCAAACCCAGTCTTGGCAGAACTGCAAAACAGAAAAATATCCAGGCATTGTGTTGGGCACCTGTAGTCCCAGCTACTTGGGAGGCTGAGGCAAGAGAATCGCCTAAGCCCAGGAGTTGAGGGTTGTTGTGAGCTGTGTGACACCGCAGCACTCTACCGAGGGCGATAAAGTGAGACTCTGTCTCTACAAAACAAAAAAAGGCTTAAAGAACTTAAGTGTACTGGTGGCAATTTTACCTTCCAGTTCAATAGAACCGTTGTTATGGTTTCTGATGGAAACATTTCTCTGGAACTAAAGCTAACAGTGTCTACAACTGCAAAGATGAGAAGGAAACATTTTGCCAATGGATCCCTGGAATCAGTAATTAGGGATGGTGATCTCATCTGGGTTGCTGGACCCATTGATCCTGGCTATGGGAGAATTAACACCATATTTTAGGTTCTGGCAGATGCAGAGGTTGTGGCATTTTAGGCAGCTTACTTATGTCTTCAGGCCAGTAGTTGAATATTTTCAGTATCTTAGAATGTGAAAATTCTCAGAAGGCTCTACCTGGACTTGCTGGTAAAACAGGAAATTTCAGGGGTTAACCTCAGCATCAAGTTATAGGAAAAGGTATTAAAGGACCTATTATGAATGAAAATAACCCTGACTTTTGTAGTTATTCATCGCATTTTTTGTCTTAATTATGGATTTTCTTTTTTTTATTATTGGGAATTCATTGAGGGTACAAGAAACCAGGTTACACTGATTGCATTTGTTAGGTAAAGTCCCTCTTACAAACGTGTTTTGTCCCCAAAAGATGTGGCACACACCAAGACCCCACCCATCTTGCTCCTTCCCTCTCTCTGCTCTTCCTTTCCCCACCCCTCCCTCATTCTTTTTCTCTCTACTCTCCCCTTCCCCCACCCCCACCATCATTAATTGTCACTGATTGTCCTCATATCAAAATTGAGTACATGGGATTCATGCTTCTCCATTCTTGTTATGTTTTACTAAGAATAATGTGTCCACTTCCATTCGGGTTAATACAAAGGCTGCAAAGTTTCCTTTTTTTTTTTTTAATGGCTGAATAGTATTCCATAGTGTACATATACCACAGCTTGTTAACCCATTCCTGGGTTGGTGGTCATTTAGGCTGTTTCCACATTTTGTCAATTGTAAATTGAACTGCAATAAACAGTCTAGTGCAAGTGTCCTTATGATTAAAGGATTTTTTTTCCTTTGGGGTAGATGCCCAATAATGGGATTGCAGGATCAAAGGGAGGTCTAGCTTGAGTTCTTTGAGAGTTCTCCATACTTCCTTCCAAAAAGGTCATATCAGTATTAAAAATAACGTCCTTACATCTTTAGGACGATGTAAATCTACAATGCTGGTCAAGACCATGTCCTGTCTCATCTCCTGAGTCAAACATAGAAGACTTTTATAGTACCAAGAAGACACTTTACAGTTGAAAATGTGTCTTTAGTCCCCAGTGTTTCTACGTGTTCTCAGCACTTGTCAAACCACGACTGTGGTATTAGAAATTGACTCCGTACTTTACTCTTAACAGAATGTGAAAAGGAAGTGTGAATATACTTAGAAATTTTCTTCTAACTTTCGTTAGTAAAAGCATATGTCTTGGATAAGTATTAACTTTTTTTTTTCTTTACTCATGCATTTAATGCCTAATATTTCCCAGACAACACAGGGGTACTTACATTTTTTATTCCTATAAAGCAGAGTAAATAGAAGAAATCAAGGACCTACAATTATGAGCATGCCTAAAATCTTAGGTTTTTATTTCCTTCAAGATTATACAACTTAAGTTATCTTTTAATTTAGATAAATAAAGGATTATTTAAAGAATAAAATAAAGAAGATTAAGTAAAGAATATGTGCCTTGTTTGCTTTTTAAGTGATAATATTGGATCTAAATTGAGTGTTTACTTTAATGTGTATAATATTGTAACTTATGTTACAGAAAAATGCTCATGACAAAACTCAACCTATATTAAGCAATATGCTTGATTTAATAAAAAAAAATTATTGGAATTAAGTTGTCTAGCATTCACCCTAGAAACTATAAATAATTTATAACTGAGACCAGTTTAATAATGAATATAAGATCCATAGCTAGAATACTCAGCTTCTTAGTTTAAGACTATATCTATATTCAAAATATCCCAGTTAGCTTGAATTTTATTTCATTCAAGTACATTTGGTGGTGCCTGTGGCTCAGCGAGTAGGGCACCAGTCCCATATGCCAGAGGTGGCGGGTTCAAACCCAGCCCTGGCCAAAAACTGCAAAAAAAAAAAAAAAAAAAAGTACATTTAAACATCTAGCCCGTATGATATGATTTAATCAATTGTTTCATGCAAATACAAATTTAATTTCATCAATAAGTATAATTTTACTCTTTTTAACATAGAAATAAATTCTCAGATAGATTTTCAGAATTTATAAATTACATACATGAAGCTTACTTAAGATGTTTCATAGCTATGTTATGACATCAAATGATTATTTTGTCTCATTTTAATTAAAAATTATGGTGTAGCACATGTAATAAGATATTTTTATCATGGACATGGGTGCTCTTGCCAATAGATATTTTTAAACAGTTTTATTGAGATCTATTTTTGCATACCATAAATATATCCATTTTAAGCAAACAATCCAACCATTTTTAGTAAATTTACGGATTTTTATAGTCCATAATCCAATTTGAGACCAGTTTTATCTCCTAGAAAGATCCCTAGTAACCATTTTCAGGTGGTCTCGGCTCCTACCTTCCATCCCAGACACCCAATAATCACATTTATGATCCCATTTATACCTCTATATGCTTACTTGTTGTGGACATTTCATATATACACAATGATGAAACATGCAGTCTTTTGTTCTACAATGCTGTTTTTGAGGTTCAGCCACATTTTAACATACATTAGTAGCTTGTTCTTTTTTACTACTGAATAGTACTCCATAGTCTAGATATAGCACACTTTCCTTATCCCTTCATTAGTTGAAGTACATTTTTATTATAGCAAGTCTTTCCCTATTACAAATAATGCTACTGTGAACATTTATGTCTAAGTCTTTGTGTGGTTATAGGTTTACGTTTATGGTGATGGTGATGTGGAAAATTAAGTCGAATTTTTTGGTATATGGTAAGTTCATGTTTAGATTTTTAGAAACCTCTGAAGAAGTTGCCTATTATACATTCCTACCAGGAATTTATGAAGATAACAGTTTCTTCATATTCTCACTAATACTGAATGTTTCGCTTTTAGATTAAAGCCATTCTAGTATATATGAAGTGATAATTCATTATAGTTCAATTTATATTTTCCCATATGTCTAATGACATCAAACATCTTTTTATTTATATATTATCTTTCATAAATGGCTAATCAAATCTATTGTACATTATAAAATTGAGTTGTTTTTCTTATTATTGAATTATATAATTTCTATATTCTGGGCACAAGGCCTTTATCAGGCATATGAGTTCAAAATATATTTTCTTAATATGTTGACTGTCTTTACACTTTGAAGGGTAAAGTTTTTTGAAGTGTAAAGTTTTGCACTTTTGTGAACTTCAACTTATCAGGTTTTTTTTTTTTCACTTTACATTTAATGTTATTAAATATAATTAAGAGCTCTTGTCTTAATTCAGTCATAAGGATTTACTCCTATACAGCAGAACCTCTATAAGTTGACCACTCAAGGGACTGTAACAAACAGGTCAACATACAGAGGAGGTCAACACGAGGACCTAGGCCTACTGTATTGATATGTACATGTGGTACATGTGTGATCTATAAAAATTAGGTCACCTTAAAGAGGTGGTTTATAGAAGGAGATGGTCAACTATGGAGGGTCTACTGAACTGACTGCCAGGAGAAAAGTGTGAAGTGAATGATTTAATCCAAACCTGATGTATAGAGTCTCCATCTACAACAGGCTCAATGGCAGATATTGAATCTCAATCCCAGGAGCTCAAGGGAGAATAAAGAATGTCTACTCAAACAGTAATAGAGCATCAAATATCATAAAGGCATATTATGAGTTGAAAAAGAAAACTGATGCATTTTGGCTAATTTTCTCCTACATTAAATGTGCATGATATTAAGTAACTAAGACAAAACAAAACCCCTCAGTAACGTGTCTGGGGTGGGCTGTTTATTATTTTATTTGGTAAAACAAAGAAATGAGCAAACACTCAAAGAAAATTGTTGTCTTCCTCTCCAAATACTACCACTAGAAGTGTGAGCAAATAAAAATAATCTTTTCATGTTAACAGCCTAAACCTAAGGATTTCCAGCTCTGAGTAGAAAAACAATAGTCACACTTCTTCCACTCTTTTCTCCTGCCCTTTCCCCCTCCTTTCCCCTCTCTCCCTTCCTTCTTCCCCTCCTTCTTTCCCTTTTTTCCTTCCTATGCTCCCTTTTCCTCTTTCTCTCCCAAATTCTCTTTCCACCTTCCTCCTTATTCCCCTTTCCATCCCTCTCACTTCCCTCACTCCTTTTCTCTCATCAGGAAAATGGAAAGCCAAGATTTCAAGATGAAGAATCTCAGCCTTTAAATAAAGAGGGCGCCCTCAAACTAATACCTGAGTTAAAATATTTAGTATCCAGGACAAGATATTCATAAACTTTGATCTTGATTGATCCCCTAACAAAAGCTGAATATCTTTGTTGTTAAGGTTTGAATTATAATTATAGTTTCTATGTTAAATAAGATTCAGAATAAGGTTTTATGATAATAACTCAAATAACAAAAAAGATAATTTGATAAATCTGTGAGGAAAGTAACAAATATTGGGCAATGAATGGGAAGTAGCAGAGTACTAATAAATACAAGATGGATGAGAATGTTTTTATTTGGGATGGTGAACAATGTTTACAGCTTGAAATATTAAAATTAATTTAATTTTGTTCTCATTCCTTAGAAATGATACTATTTTAGTCTATTATACAATATTCTGTTGACAAGAGGAAATGAGGCTACTCATACTTTTAGCTTATTTATGCCTCTATTCAATATGTATAATTAATGTATCATTTCAAAGATTCATTACTTTAGAATTTGTTGAATATCTTGAATTATTAATCAAATTTTGGTTTGGTTACCTCAAAAAATAATTTTTTTCAGACTTATTTTCCATTTAACTTTGAAATTAGAGTGCAATTTGAAAAAAAAATTTAACCCACTCTTTCGATTCATCAACCCTTAAACTGTTAAAGTACATTATTGTTCTTAATGGATATTTTATGTTCTACAGTCTTTTGAACTATTTCAATGACATTCTTATTTCCATTGTAAAAACACAATGATTATTTTTAAACGAGGAGGTTACAAAACAATCTGGAAGAAAAAAATCTCAAGTCTTGCCTCATATCTTTTTTTCTCGTGTGCATTGCTAGTATAGTCATAAGACCTTAGTGCAGCCACCCTAGGTAGAAAATAGAAAAGAGGTGGACTCAAGCAAGTACAAGGAATTTTTGGAATAGCCTGCCTTTCTGTTTATGAACAAAAAGTACATCCAGGTTCATATCTGAATCCAGCAGATCTGTGCATAATCAGTAGGTTTGCTCTATATTCTTATTATTGTGACTCTGATAAAATTATTTGAGATGCATTTAGTGATGAAATCATTTCAGAATACAAGATATTTATAAAGAAGGAAAGACATCCGTGTAGCAAATCGGTTAGAGTGATGGAATGAGATGAGAATACTGATGGGTAACACTCTTCTATTCTTAGTCAGGGGAAACCAGAGTGACATAGTCCAGTGACAATACTAGGACTTGTACCATGCCTTTATCTATCTAATAACTGCTTAGCCTGATGTAGCCACAGACATAGAGAAGCAAAGTGATAGAGAAATAGCTGGATGAATTGGATTACACGCAGGTAAAGTAAAGAGTGGCTAGTGGAATCAGGATGTGGTTCATTGTGAGTATTTCTCTTCATAGAGATTTTTGTTGAACTGTGGTATTCCATGATTAGGGTTTTGTTTCTTTGTCTAGAAGCTTTGTCCTATATAGCAATTCAAATAACTCTATTAAAGAAAACATGCACACACACACACATGCAGTAATATTTCTTAGTGAATATTAGATCAAGGATATTAGCTTCATTCTAGGAATTATAAGTTTTAATGAATGAGAGCATATTTTGTTCTTGATGTCGTCATAGACTGGATATATTTGTAAAAGTCCTAACAAATGCACCCAATTTCCCCAAGATTTCATCTCCACAAACTAAAAGAGACATAGTGAAAAAGAAAGTTTCTGCCACACTCATAGTCAATTCCAAAACCAATCTGTCAAAGGAATTCTGTTTGGCTGAGTTATTTATAATGTAATGAAGATAGGACAGCACATTCTGGTGCACTTCTTTCGGTGTGAGTTTTCATTAATAATGCCAATTTAACATTATTTTCCTTCTGTTAAAAGGCATAATATCCAGGCAGCCATTCAATGCTTTAAAAATATTTTATTTATATTATTTTTAATTGAAAAATCATAACTACAGACATTTACGGGGTACAATGTGGTGTTTTGATATATGTATACAGCCCGTGCAGTCCTCATTGTACTTTGAAATGATTAGAAGCTGACTCAGCTCTGTTGAGATAGGCTTACAGTGTCCAAAAGGTAAGTTTTCTACCAAAAGCTTTAGAGTTATCATCCAAACATTACAGGTAAAAAAATCTAACCCATAAGACCATATGTGGTAACACCCAAATGTGGCTCACAGTAGATGTTTAGCAATAATAACATCAAAATTGTACTTATGTATTTCCTCATTTTATAATTGTATCTTCATAAAGGAAGATGTATATCATCTACTTTGACAAATGTAATAACTGAGTCTTTAGCCAAGAAAGTCAAATCTTTGAAAACAGAGGAAGTGGTGGTGGTTCTATGACACTACACTTTTTACCTTACTTACACACCTCCTTCATTGTACCCCAGTGTGAGAAACACGTTAATCTCTCACATTTTTCTTTAAGAATGTATTACTATGCTTTTCAGAATAAAATTTCTGAGGTCCATTCAAGAGCCAGGCAAGAATGCAAACTTGGGATATTTAAAACTACCCATGAGATCTAACATCTGAGTAGGGTGATAGATTCCTTTTTGCCCTTATCTCTTATTGCAGTGGAACTGAAGTGAAGTTGTAATTCTTGGGGAGTTTTAGAATTGGAATGCAGTTCCAACCTGGATGCTAGCTACTCTCTGAATGTTAAAAGGTAATTGAATAGGAGAAAATATAAGTACAATTGGTTATGTAGGCTAGAGGCACTAAGTTGCAGTCTCAAAGAGGTCACACTGAAATGAATTTTTTAAAAGGACTATAAAATTGCATCTAAGACAGATGGGGAACAAAAGCAATATTTAAATGAAATTGTTATGGATATAAGTCACTTTCCAGGCATTATAACTATTTCTAACATAAAATACGTTTTCACTTCATATATAAAACATTGTTATTATTCACATCTTATGACATGTTAACATATTAAAACTTAAATGTTTAATGCATATATTAAAATTTTGTGTCATTAACCCAGCTGATGAATTCTTTTTTGGAAAAAAATAATGGAAGAGATATATCAAGAGAGATAATTTTTACAATTAGAATAAGAATATGTAACTTTAAAGGGTGGTGAGATAAAAAGATCTCATTCAAAGTTCCAAATCCCCTTTTTCTTTTCTTCTGTTTTTTTCCCCTCATGGGAATCGTACTGCCATTTGTTTTCCTATTAAATGACATTTCAAATACTTTATTATAAACATAAATCACATCTCCTTTCAAGAAGGCAAATGACAAACTAAATTTGAGATCTAGAAGCATTTCTATGCCCTACCCAAGACTAAATAGATGAACAGTTGCTTTATAGATTGCATCTGAAGGATAAACAAAGAGAGACAGTAGATTACAAAAACACATCACTTGAAACTGACATCTGCCCTTTAATTCACGAGCATCATCCTAAACTCTGTCACTTCACTTGACATCTGTTACACATCCTGATGCATGAAGTTGTAGAAAAGAGCATCTTATTTGCACTTGGTGAGAAAAATGTGTGTGTGTATGCATGTGTGTGTGTGTGTGTGTGTGTATAGCACTTTGGTTTATCTGTAGATATGACTTCATCTTTATCAGTCTGTTAAAATGCCAATAAAAGCTGTCAATTACACACTGGTCCACCTATATCTAGTAATGAATACTGTGAAAGACACTGAAAATCCTCTCTGCCCAAATAAATGTCCTCTGTGAACAGGAAATTTCCACCATTAATCTGATTTTGTTGAAATAAAGCATCTCAAAAAGACCCTTGTGAGATATGCACATTTTACCTTGTATAAGTAACTCATAAATATATTATTATTCATACTAATTATCACCTGTTATTACACTAGTAGAAAAGGAGTGAGTTCTTTTGAAATTAAAAATAATGGAACAACTACAACATAATGAGACAATGAATGGAAGATATCTATGGTCTAGAGGTAGATGTTTGCAAACCACAGTGGGGTCTGCTGACCAATAGTATCAACGTAAGCTGGGAAGTTGTTAGAAATTCAAATTCTCAAAAAAAAAAAAGAGAAAAAAAAAATGAAATTCAAATTCTCAGCCTCCACCCTATGCCTACCACATGCTCCAGGGGTGAAGCCCAGAAGCCTACCTTTCAACAAGCTCTTGAGATAATTCTGATGCCTGCTAACATTTCCCAATGATCCCACATCCTGTGATGTGCTCTAAATTTAAGAATTAGAGACCCATACTAGCAAGTGGATAAGCAAAGTTGGAAGAAGTATTTCATACATTCTGTTCCTCTCACACATTTATTTACATTAATCCATAATCTCAATTATGTTTAACCTCAAAAAAATCATAACACAAAATCAAATCACCAGTATGAGTTTATACCCAAACACTCCCATGATATTTATATATAACACGATGACCTCACAATAACTACATTGATAATGCTCCTCCCAGAACACATATTTAAATAGACTATAATAAGCATATAGTCTCCAAAGTTTCAGGGAGTTCTCCAGTGAAATAAAAATGGCCAGGACTCATTTTCTATGGAAGTATTTTTATATCTGAAGCAACTGCTAAATTTTTGATAGTGAGGGGTACAACAAAACAAGACAAGAAACTACATGGAATCGAAGAGTTTACGGGGGTTTGGGAAGTCATCAGTAATATTTTACCTGATAGACTTTACCTGTACTCATCAAAGACTTACATAAAGTCCCAGACTAAGGGGACATGCCTTTGAAGAGAATGAAGCTGGTGACTCAGCAACAGTAGGATGGACTGGGCTCAGGATGAGCTGCCTTGGTCTCAGGACACAGGAGGTGAACTGAGATCCCGGTAGGAAGCACCATTCCTCCCGGAATCAGATGCCCACCATGGTTATGAAGGTTCCTACCAGGTTCCACAGAGGAAAAAATTGTTAGCTCTGTGGTAAATTGAAAGTCATTTCTGCTTCTTAAAAAACTAAGACATTAAACAATGCATTTGAATCAAAATGAAGGATTGTACTATATTAAATTTTTCTTATTATAAAAGCAAATGATGTATTTTATAGAAAAAGTGAGAAAACAAAGCAAAACACCTATAAAGTCCCTTCCACGGGATAAGCATTATCACCACATTAGTGTGTATTCCTGCAGATATTTTCTTTCTTTTTTTTCTTATAAAAATAGGACCATTACTGTACATTATTTTATCATCTACATTGTTTACATATCAATATATGCTAAACACCTTTTTCTTCAAAAAATGTTCTGTCACTGAGCATTTCATTTCATAGTCAGTGCCCAGTGACTGAGCATTTCATACCATAATACATTTGCCAGATGCCCAATTATTCCCATAAGTAATTACTAGTTTGTCACCAATGTAAGAGTGCTCTGGTGATTCATCCTGGTAATCATAGTTTTATTCACATCCTGTGATTTTCTTACAACAAATTTGTACAAGGATAAAAAGTGTGTTATTGTTAAAATGCCTACTCATCTATTCACATATCTCACTCAAATAAAGAATATACTATGTCCCTCTGTTGATCTTTACCTTATTAGATTTAGTTCATTGCTCAAGCCTACAGGGGAATTGTCAGAGCTCAATTTTATAATCAAACAAGTTCACTGCTCTACCCTACTCATGGCACCTGGAAAATTTGTATACATTTGTATACTAATCACGAGCACAATTTTTATAAGGTATCCTAGGAGCAAGGCAATTTAAATATTCATATTTTTTCAGATTTTAGAAATAGAATATGGTATATATACTATATATAGGTGTCCCTGCTATGATTCCATATGTGTATTACTGAAAATCCTTGTGTTCTGCAATATGGTGCACTAAACTTAATAGGGCCTATGGGGAAAATAGGTTTATGGCATATAATCCAAATCCTATGGTGCTTTGTAATTGCAATATTAACAACAAAACCAACAAAGCAGTAGTTTTAATAAAAATGTAGTATGGCTAAAGTTTACTAGCATTTGAAAATGGCACCCTAATTATTTTACAACATGAAACCAAGGAGCTTTTACTTTGTAGTAAGGTAAGTTATGAAAGATGTTTAATTTTAATAGTGAGCATTTTTATTTAAAAAACAACTTTCATCTAAGGTGATGCCATCCTCATTTATCTGTCATTTTAGTTTAGGAGTACAAGTTATCTTTGCAGAATTTTTATTTATACTTTTAGCTTTTCCCCATAACTAAACTTAGTGGTTCTACAAATCACTAATCCATTTGCTACTTACATTGTTACTTTTCTGGCTTTGAAGCTTGTTTTCTTAAGATTGTATACCTCCATCATTTCACCTTTCATTGTTAGAAAAGTTGCCATAACTGCTTCAAAATAGCAACATCCTGGAAAAAGACTGAACCAAAAGGATTTTCATATTACATTGACATACTTCACCTACTTTTAATCAAAGATGAGATAACATATGTTAAAGAAACATGCATTGTAGCAGAATAAACCCCATTGTCAATAAGTCAGGAGCATCTAAAGTAGCATCCTAAAGCAGATACATTAATATTTCTCCAGAAAAACTTGGAATCTTTATACCAATCAAAATCAATACAGACATGAATTCATTCAGATTTTACACCAATGATTTCAACTCAAATGAGATTTTATCACCAAAAAAATGTGAAAGTTTTTTCAAGTTTGAGTATAGCAAATAAAAGATTATGGACATTTACTTTTTCATCAAGTAAAAGTGATGTTTGAAGAAGGCAATTATTAGGACAAAATACAGCAGGGTTCCATGAGTTACCACATGCCCTGAGTTAAATAGCTTGGCAGTTGAAGATGGCAGACCAGAAGGTCATTCAGCTGAACTTTCGTAGTACCAATAGGGAAAAAGAGAGAATCCAGCCATACCTAGTGTAGGGACCTTACCCGGTTAAGAGCAGTGGAAATGTGAGTCATTAAGCAAGTGTTTGTGACCCATTGGGATAAGCTGGTATCCCTATGAAAGTCTGGGATGGGAGGAAGCTTTTCTGGAGTTTTCAATTTTGAGGGAAATCTGTGCATTGAATGGAAAGCTTAGAAGAGTGGGCAGACTCAAACTGTATATAGTAACCAGGTTTGAATACCAGTTGGAGTGGATTTGCCACCAGTATGGTGAGACAACCATACTGGAAAGGTCTTGATGGCCAGGGGCTGTCATTGTGGGAAGGCCATGAGATGGTCTGAGCAGAGGCCTAAAGCATACCCATCTTAATTCTCCCTGCCAGGACCAGATCTTGACTCTTGGGACAGGCTCAGGGGTTCCTGCACACCTTGGGAACTGGAGGACTATGAGACTCCATGAAGCATTCAAACGTACAAATAATAGGGATCCCTGAAGGGGAAGAAGATTGTCCCCAAGGAATGAAAGCTTTACTGGAGACTGTCATAAATGAAAATTACTCAAGTTTTACTAAAAGTCCAGACATACTCCTTTCAGATGGATATCAAACCCCGAGTCAAATGTAATGAACCTGTCCAAAGTCAAGATGAAAAAAAAAAAATTCTAATATTAGCCAGAAGTAAGCACCAGCTGACTTACAGAGGCAGAGTCATTAGAATGACAGCAGACTTTTCAACTGAAGTATTCCAAGTCAGAAGAGTATGGTCATCACCTTCTACATTCTTAAACAAAACAATTTTCAACCTAGAATTCTGTATCCTGCTAAACTAACCTTCAAAATTGATGGCGATATTAAATATTTTGCCAATAAACAAACACTTAGGAAATTCACCACAACAAGACCAGCTCTACAGAAGATACTTAGACCTATTCTCAACACTGACCATCAAAATGGACCACCAGGAAAGTAAACACCTAGAAGCTAAAGGTCAAAACATAGCTTCCACAATGGCCCAAAGGATAAAACTACATAATGGTCTTTCACAAAATAAGATGACTAGAACTCCACCACACTTATCAATTCTCTCAGTAAATGTCAATGGATTTAATTCACCACTGTAGAGGAACAAGCTGGCTGATTGGATATAAAAGCACAAGCTAACCACAGCACAGCTGTCTCCAGGAGATACACTGAGCCTTGAAGAACAAATCAAGACTCAGGGTTAAGGGATAGAAAATAGTATTTGAAGCAAATGGAAATCAGAAGAAAGGAGAGGTCTCAATCTTATTTTCAGATTCAGGCAGATGTAAAACAACTAAAGTTAAGAGAGACAAAGATGGACACTTCATATTGGTCAAAGGAACAGTACAACAAGAAGATGTTCCAATTTTAAATATTTATGCAACCAATTTATATGCTCCCAGATTTATGAAACAGACCTTAATGGGTCTGAGCAATATGATATCCCATAACATCATAAAGCCAGGGACTTTAACACCCCTCTGACAGAACTGGACATATCCTCTAAACAGAAATTAAGCACGACTTTTGGAGGCAAAACATGATTGTAAGAGGGACTTTACCCAACAAATGCAATCAGTGTAACATTGTTTCTTGTACCTTAAATGAATCCACAACAATAAATAATAATAATAATACACATGATTCTCACTTTTGCACAAGAACAAAAGGAAATTCTGATAAAACATTCAAATATACATTATTTTATTAACAAAGATAGAAGCACTGCTAAAACTGACATGTGCACATTGGCAGACAAGCAGCACCAACTTCTCACATTTATTATTTTACCAGGTAAACGTTCATATTAAGTACAATAAAGCCAATTTAGTGATGTTAATGAATTACACACAAAAGTACGAGTCATGTCTAATCAAATATAGGAGAACCATATAATTGCATTGATGTTTTATTTTTTATTCTTTTGATTGCTAGCAATTGCGAGCATGCTTCCATAAACATTTTCACCATTTGTTGTTCTTTGTCAATTTCTGTTTTATGTTCTTTATCTATATTATATTATTGGGATATACACAATGTTCTTATTGAATTATAAATACTATTTACAAATTCAGAACATAAAAACCATTATAGTTGATTTGAATAAAATACCTAATTGACCTTAAAAAAAAAAAGAAATCAAACAAAGATACAAAGGACTTAAATGTGATACCAGAAAAAATGGGATTAATAGATGTACAAAGAACATACCATCCCAAAGCTAAAGAATATACATGTTTCTTCTCAGCCTATGATACGTACTACAAAACAGACCACATAGTAGGATCCAAATCAAACCTCAGCAAAACTAAAAGAATAGAAATTATACCTTGCATCGTTTCAGACCACAAGGAAATAAAAGTGGAATTCAACTCCAACAAAAACATTCATCCCCACACAAAGATAAGGAAATTAAACAACCTTATGCTGGATGAGAGTTGGGATCCAGAGGAGATCAAAGAAGAAATTGTTAAATTCCTCAAACATAAAAACAATCAAGACACAAATTACCAAAACCTGTGGGATACAGCAAAAGCAATCTTAAAGGGAAATTTATCACATTAGATGGTTACATTTGAAAATCAGAAAGGAAGCACATCAACAATCTCATGAACCATGTCATGGAATTGGAAAAAGAAGAGCAATCTAATCCTAAACCCAGCAGAAGAAAATAAATAACCATAATTAAGTCAGAGATTAGTGTAATTGAAAACAAAAGAATCATTCAGAAAATTAATGAAACAAAAACTTGGTTTTTGAAAAAATAAAAAAAATTGATGAACCTTTGGCGAGATTAACTAGAAATAGAAAAGTAAAATATCTAATAACCTCAATAAAAAACAATAAAGGGGAAAAAACAACAGATACCACAGTGATACAAGAAATCATCTCTGAGTACTACAAGAAACTCCATGCCCAGAATTTGACAATGTGGACAAAATGGATCAATTCCTGGAATTGCACCCTCTTCCTAGACTTAACCAAAAAGAAACAGAGCTCTTGAACAGACCAATATCAAGAATTGAGATTGACAAAACAATAAAAAATCTCCCAATGAAAAAAAAACCCTGGTCCAGATGGCTTCACCAGAATTATATTAAAACCTCAAAGAAAAACTTATACCTATGCTGCAAAAATTATTCAAAAAATTGAAAGGGAAGAAATTTCCCTAACACCTTCTAAAAGCAAACATTACCTTGATACCAAAACCAAGGAAAGACTCAACTAAAGAGTCTTTCAGGAGACTTCAGACCAATTTCACTAATGAATATAGATGCAAAAATTCTCAATAAAATCCTAGCTGATAGATTATATCTACACATTAAAAAAATTATCCATCAAAAAGAAAGAAAAAAAAATTATCCATCACAATCAAGTAGGTTTTATTCCAGGGATGCAAGGCCGCTTTAACATATGCAAGTCCATAAATGTAATTCACCATATCAACAGAAGGAAAAACAAAGACCATATGATTTTCTCAATAGATGTAGAAAATCATTCAATAAAATCCAGCACCCTTTTCTAATAAGAACACTAAAGATTATAGGTGTAGGTGGCACATTTCTTAAAGTGATCGGAGCCATCTATGACAATATATATATTCAGCTAATATTTTGCTGAATGGAGTAAAACAGAAAGCTTTCCACTTAGAACTGGAACCAGACATGATTGTCTTCTATCTCCAGCCACTACTATTCAACATAGTGCTGGAAATTCTAGTCAATGCAATTAGGCAAGAGAAGGAAATAAAGGGCATCCAAATGGGTGCAGAGGAGGTTAAACTTTTGCTCTTTGCCAATGATATGATCTTGTACTTAGAGAACCCCAGAGACTCAACCACAAAACTTCTAGAAGTGATCAAAAATATGGTAATGTCTCAGGATACGAAATCAATGATGACAAATCAGGAGCCTTTGTATACACCAATAACAGCCCAGATGAGAAACTAATTAAGGATAGAATTCCCCTCACAGTAGCTCCAAAAAACGTGAAATACCTAAGACTATACCTAATAAAAGAGGTGAAGGACCTCTGCAAAGAAAATTACAAAACCTTGAGAAAATAAATAGCAGAAGATATTAACAAATGGAAGATATACCATGCTCATGGCTGGGAAAAATCAACATTGTTAAAATGACTGTACTTCCCAAAGCAATCTACAGATTCAATGCAATCCCCATTAAAATATCATCATCATACTTTCAAGAGTTGAAAAAAATAATTCTTCTTTCTGCATGTAACCAGAAGAAATCCCATATAGCCAAGGCAATTCTTAGTAATAAAAACAAAGCTAGGGGTATCACCCTATCAGATTTTATGCTTTACTACAAGGCCATAGTGATCAAAACAGCATGGTATTGGCAAGAAAATAGAGACGTTGACATTTAGAACCAAATAGAAAACCATGAGATGAAACTTACATCTTACAGCCACCTGAAACTTGATAAATCAAACAAGAACATACATTGGAAAAAAGAATCCCTATTCAATAAATGGCGTTGGGAGAACTGGATAACTACATGTAAAAGATTAAAACTGGACTGGCACCTCTCACCACTTACAAAAATTCATTCAAGATGGATAAAAGATTTAAATCTAAGGCATGAAACAATAAAAATCCCTGAAGAAAGTGTAGGAAAAACACTTGATGTTATCAGCCTGGGGGAAGATTTTATGACAAAGACTTCAGTGACAACTGTAAAAACAAAAATAAACAAATGGGACTTAATTAAACTGCAAAGCTTCTGTACATCTAAGGCAACAACAACCAAAGCAAATAGACAGTCTTCACAATGGGAAAAGATATTTGCAGGGCATTAATCTGACAAAGGGGTCATGGTGTATTGCACACCTCTTGGGGGTGGGACACAATTATAAGAGGGACTTTATCTAACAAATACAATCAGTGTAAGCTAATTCTTTGAACCCTTAATGAATCCCAAACAATAATTAAAAAAAAAAAAAAGCTTGGTAGTCTTGCATTAAGTCCATTCTACCTTGTACATTGTCAGTGACTTCCCATTTTCAAATGTCCAAACATAACTTCTGGATGGACTCAAGGCCCCTGTCATCTGGCCTGGACTGACCTCTTCGCTGGTAGCCCCTGCTACTCTTTTTGGGGTAACTGACTTTGTGGCACACGATAGGTTACCATTGCCTTGGGATCTGACTTCCCATCCCCAGGCTTCACTTTTCCAATTGTTTTCTTTACATAGAATTACATTTCTCACCCCTTTGGTGTCTAATTTTTTACTTTCTATTAATCATATATTTAGTCTCATCTTTTGTGATAACTCTGTTTACAGCAACTTACTCTGCTAAATTACCATAGAACTAATTACTAATTATCTATGACAATCATATCACAATACATAAAAGCTTGTGTTACATGACAGTTCTTCCTATTTCCCCAACTTGAGCTCATTCATACTATGTTTAATGGCAGAAGAGAATTTCATTTAATAAATGTATCCATAAGTCATTTGTATATTAGCCCGATTTCTCCAAATAAATACAAATATTTATCAACTGGCAAGAAGTTACTGTCCTGAGATCAAAGGTAGGCTGGAGACAGAATTACTTCCTCTTTAAGGAAATTCTGTTTTTTTTTTTTTTTTAAAGGCCTTCGACTGGTTGGACGAGGTTCACCAAAATTATGAAGGGTAATTTACTTTACTCGAAGTCTACTGATTTAAAAATTACTCACATCCAAAATACACCTTCACAGATATATCTACACAGGTGTTTAAACAAACAACTGAGCACCGTAGCTGGGTCAAGTTTTGATATACACTCATAAAATTAAGCACCATATTGTTATACCATTCTCCCCTTCCAATGATTATTTAAATTGTTACCAAACAGTTTGCCATTGCAAACACTGCTGCAATGACTGAGCTTGTACAAAATTATTTCATATACACATAAGTAGATCTTCTTTAAACCTTCCTAGAAACACAATTAAGGGGTCAATTGTTGCATGCATTTGCCATTTTGATGGGTATAAGCATACAGCTGTTCATAGTGGCTACATAGATACATTCCCATCAGCAGTATACAAGTTTCTGTTTCACCTAAACATGCCCAATATTTTTGAACTGTGACAAAATGAGAGCTGACAAATGGCATCATACAGATTTTCTCCAATTATGAATGATTGGAGCTTTAATTAAAATGTTTTACAATCACTTGTATTTTCTGTGAGTAAATTGTTCATATCCTTTTTCTATTTTCATTGTCTTATTGGTATTTTCATAATAAATTAGAGTTATTTCTATAATAGCTAAAAATATAAAATATATTGTGTTTTGAGTTGCAAATATTTTAAAGGATTTGCTGCTTCTATTAGTATAGTTCATTATTAGGATTTTTAATAAACTTTTATGTATTTTAGAAGCTTAATTAAATTTTAATTGAAGTATTACACAAATGTATGGCATTCCAAACATTACATGCATACAGATCAATTAATTTTTATTAAGAAAGTAGAATTCACCATTGTAAATACCACCCAGAGTGAGTCAGTCACTGTTACTCCCTCCCTAAGAGGAAAGGCACCAACATACATCAATTATACCTGCTTTTAATATTTGTATGTTTATTCATGATGTTTTTGTTTATTATATATTATAAAATTATCTGACTTTTAAAAGTTATATGAAGAGTATTATTTTTGTGTTTGGCTTCTTTTGCTCAAATTATGTTTTTGAGATTTATTCATGTCCCTTTATTTTAATTATATTTTTCAAATATATGTGTGTATATACATACAGCATTAGTTTATCCTCAATGCTATACAAAATAAGTTAATATATCATAATTTATTAATTCATCATGTGCTAAAGGATATTTATCTGATGCATTTTTAAACTACTTCAAGAATGCTAGTAGAACATGTCTGCATCTTTTAGGAAACATATGCACACTTCTTTGCTGAGTGTATTTTTAGAAGTACGATCACTGGATTAAGGGAATGTACATGCTCCCATAAGAACTATGAACAGATGATCCAGAGTGGTTGAAAAAATGTCCACCCCAATCAACAGTGTGTTATCAGTCTTGTTAATGTTAGCTATTCTGTTCATGATTCCTTAGTGTGTGTGTATGTGTGTATGTACCTGTGTGTGTTGTATTCTTCTGACGACGAATGTTTTTTTGGACTTTATGAATTAGACATTCTATTTTAAATTTCATTGTTTTATTATATGATTCACACTGTCTTTGGATTGTATATGTGCTCTTTTTATATCTGTGTGCTTAAGAGGAGAGATTAGGTCATTGATATTTAACCATTATTCTTTTATGAAATACAAATTTAAGGCTATAAATTTCCTTCAAAATATTATTACCAGCACCCCCCAAGGTTTTCATATTTTATATTTTCCCTGCCATTTGTGAAAACATTAATATTTATTTTTCTTAAATCATGCATTAAATAAAAGTACTCTGCTTAATTTCCAAGCAGTTGGGGAAATTTTCTAGTTTTCTTTTTATTGACTTCTAACTTAATTTCACTGTAGTCAAAGGCTATACTTCAAAAATCTGAAAACCTTTGAAATTTGTTGAGGTTTGCTTTATGATCCAGCAGGTGGTTAATTTTGGGAAACCTTCCATGTGAACTCTGTTATTATTGGAGGAAACATTTTGATATCAATTAGATCAGATGGTTAATGGTATTTCTGGAGGACATACTCAAAGACGACCTTCAATTGTTCTTGCTTTCTGTTAATGAAATTCTTATGGAATTCTTTCCTGTTGAATGTTGATGGGTCCTGAGGTTTGTATCTCACCAATGTGATATGATTATATTATATATGATGCTAGAAGTCTTTCTCTTCCTGGGCAGCAACTCTGTTGGGGAGGACTACATGACAAGAAACTGAGACTAACAATCAGCTATAAGCTCAGGTTGACCTCTACCCCATAGGCAGCGAGAAATGAGGGCCCTTGTTCCAACAGCCTGTGAAAAGAGAATTATACCAAGAAATGCGTGGTCAGAAGTGGATCCTTCACCAGTCAAGCCATCTGACACCTGGACTGCCACTTTCACAAGAGATTCTGAGGTAGAAAGGACCAGATGAGCAGTGTCAAAACTATGAACCCACAAAAATGATGAGATGATAAATTGTGCTCTTGGAAGTCACTAAATCTTTAGGAATTATTGTGCAGCAAAGCTGATGAATACAGTGTTGTTTACAATTCTTTATCTGCATTAAAACTGTATTAATTTTCTCTATCTGTATTAAAACTTTGTGTCCTTATTGTATTAGCTATAGAGAATCCACTTTTTGTAGATTTCTTTCTTCTTTTAGTTCCATAAATATTTATATAATTTGAAGTTATATATATATATATATATTTGTTGTTGTTGTTGGGGATTCATTGAGGGTACAAGAAACCATGTTACACTGATTGCATTTGTTGGGTAAAGTTCCTCTTACAATCATGTTTTGCCCCCAAAAGGTGTGGCACACACCAAGACCCCACCCCTCTAGCTCCTTGCCTCTCTCTGCTCTTCCTTTCCCCACCCCAACCTCATTCTTTCTCTCTCTGCTCTCCCTTCCCTCACCCCCACCGTGTCATTAATTGTCCTCATATCAAAATAGAGAGTCCATGGGATTCATGCTTCTTCTTTCTTGTGATGCTTTACTAAGAATAATATGTTCCACTTCCATCTAGGTTAATACAAAAGCTGTAAAGTCTCCATCTTTTTTTAATGGCTGAATAGTATTCCATAGTGTACATATAATCACAGTTTGTTAATCCATTCCTGGGTTGGTGGGCGTTTGGGCTGTTTCCACATTTTGGCGATTGTAAATTGAGCTGCAATAAACACCCTAGTGCAAGTGTCCTTATGATAAAAGGATCTTCTTCCTTCTGGGTATATGCCCAGTAATGGGATTGCAGGATCAAATGGGAGGTCTAGCTTGAGTTCTTTGAGAGTTTCCACACTTCCTTCCAAAAAGGTTATATCAGTTTGCAATCCCACCAGCAGTGTAAAAGTGTTCCCTTCTCTCCACATCAGCATTTGCAATTTTGAGATTTTGTGATGTGGGCCATTCTCACTGGATTTAGATGGTATCTCAGGATGGTTTTGATTTGCATTTCTCTAATAATTAGGGATGATGAGCATTTTTCATGTTTGTTAGCCATTTGTCTGTCTTCTTTAGAGAAGATTCTGTTCATGTCTCTTGCCCATTGATATATGGGATTGTTGGCTTTTTTCATGTGGATTAATTTGAGTTTCCTATAGAACCTAGTTATCAAGCTTTTGTCTGATTCAAAATATGCAAATATCCTTTCCCATTGGGTAGGTTGCCTATTTGCTTTGCTTGTTGTCTCTTTAGCTGTACAGAAGCTTTTGAGCTTAATTAAGTCCCATTTGTTTATTTTTGTTGTTGCGGCAATTGCCATGGCAGTCTTCTTCATGAAGTCTTTCCCAAGGCCAATATCTTCCAGTGTTTTTCCTATGCTTTCTTTCAGGATTTTTATTGTATCATGCCTTAAATTTAAGTCCTTTATCCAACTTGAATCAATTTTTGTGAATGGAGAAAGGTGAGGGTCCAGTTTCAGTCTTTTAATGTGGATATCCAGTTCTCCTAGCACCATTTATTGAATAGGGAGTCTTTCCCCCGAGGTATGTTCTTGATTGGTTTATCGAAGATTAGGTGGTTGTAAGATGTTAGTTTCATCTCCTGGTTTTTTATTTGATTCCAAATGTCTATGTCTCTATTTTTGTGCCAATACCATGCCGTCTTGACCACTATGGCTTTGTAGTACAGCCTAAAGTCTGGTATGGCGGTGTGCCCCCAGCTTTTTTTTTATTACTAAGAACTGCCTTAGCTACATGGATTTTTTTCTGGTTCCATATAAAATGCAGAATCATTTTTTGCAAATCTTGAAAGTACGATGTTGGTATCTTAATAGGGATAGCATTAAATAGGTAGATTGCTTTGGGAAGTATAGACATTTTAACAATGTTGATTCTTCCCAGCCATGAGCATGATATGTTCTTCCATTTGTTAATGTCCTCTGCTGTTTCCTTTCTTAGGATTTCATAATTTTCTTTATAGACATCCTTCACCTCCTTTGTTAGGAATACACCTAGGTATTTCATTTTCTTTGAAGATATGGTGAAGGGAGTTGTGTCCTTAATTAGCCTCTTATCTTGACTGTTATTGCCATATACAAAGGCTACTGACTTGTGGATATTGATTTTATATCCTGAGACATTACTGTATTTTCTGATGACTTCCAAGAGTCTTGTGCTTGAGTCTTTGGGGTTCTCTAAGTATAAGATCATGTCGTCAGCAAAGAGGGAGAGTTTGGCCTCCTCTGTTCCCATTTGGATGCCCTTTATTTTCTTGTTGTGCCTAATTGTATTGGCTAGCACTTCCAGTACTACGTTGAATAGTAATGGTGACAGAGGACAACCTTGTCTGGTTCCAGTTCTAAGAGGAAATGTTTTCAGTTTTACTCCATTCAGTAAAATATTAGCTGTGGGTTTGTCGTAGGTAGCTTCAATCAGTTTCAGAAATGTGCCACTTATGCCTATACTCTTCAATGTTCTAATTAGAAAAGGATGCTGGATTTTATAGAATGCTTTTTCTGCATCTATTGGGAGGAACAACCTGTTCTACACACAGAACATCACAATGGATCAACATCAAAATAAGAACTCAAAAATTAAAGGTCAGAACCTAACTTCCACACTGATGCAAAAGATAAAACTAAGCAATGGACTCTCACAAAATAAGATGAATAGAATACTACCACACTTATCAATTATCTCAATAAGTGTTAATGGCTTGAATTCCCCACTAAAGAGGCATAGATTGGCTGACTTGATTAAAAAACACAAGCTATCCATTTGCTGTCTTCAGGAAACACAACTAGCTTCAAAAGACAAATTAAAACTCTGAGTTAAGGGTTGGAAGACAATTTTTAGGCAAATGGAATTCAGAAGAAAAGAGGAGTTGCAATCTTATTTTCAGATACATGTGGATTTAAAGCAACTAAAGTCAAAAAAGACAAAGATAGTCACTTTATATTAGTCAAGGGAAAAATACAACAAGAAAACGTTTCAATTCTAAGTATTTATGCACCCAATTTAAATGCTCCAAGATTCTTCTCACAGACCTTACTCAGTCTGACCAATATGATATCCTATAATGCCATAATAACAGGGGACTTTAACACTCCTCTCACAGAGCTGGACAGATCTTCTAAACAGAAATTAAACAAAGATATAAGGGACTTAAATGAGACCCTAGAACAACTGTGCTTGATAGACACATATAGAACTCTCCATCTCACAGATAAAGAATATACATTCTTCTCATCGGCCCATGGAACATTCTCCAAAATTGATCATATCCTAGGACACAAAAAAAACCACAACAGAATTGAAAGTATTGAAATTTTACCATGTATTTTCTCAGACCATAAGGCACTAAAGGTGGAACTCAACTCCAACAAAAATGTTCAACCCCACACAAAGACATGGAAACTAAACAACCTCCATTGAATGACAGTTGGGCACAGGAAGAAATAAAACAGGAAATCACTAACTTCCTTGAGCATAAAAACAATGAAGACACAAGCTACCAAAACCTGTGGGATACTGCAAAAGTAGTTTGAGAGGAAAATTTATTTCTTTAGATGCCTGCATTCAAAAAACAGAAAGAGAGCGCATCAATAAACTCACAAGCCATCTTATGGAATTGGAAAAAGAAGAACAATCTAAGCCTAAACCCAGCAGAAGAAAAGAAATATCCAAAATTAAATCAGAGATCAAATGAAATTGAAAACAAACGAATCATTCAGAAAATTAATGAAACAAGGAGTTGTTTTTTTGAAAAAATAAATAAAATAGATAAACCTTTGGCCAGACTAATTAGAAATAGAAAAGTAAAATCTCAAGCAACCTCAATCAGAAATGATAAAGGAGAAATTACAACTGATGCCACAGAGATACAAGAGATCATTTCTGAATACTACCTGAAGTTATATATTTTATTGTACACACATTTAGACCTTTAACATGTCCCTGGGGAGTTGACTCCTCTGTCACTCTACCCTTCTCTGCCTCTACTGATACTTCATACCTCTGTCAGCTGTAAAAATTTTTTCTCGTCTGGTTTTCACCAAGCTTCTGAAGAGAAGCTTAGCTGTGTTTTTCTCTTTATTTATCTACTTAAGCTTCCCAGTACAGTAGATCTTAAATTGGGGCATTGATAGCCAACATTTGTTCAAGTATTTTTTCTACACCATTTGCCTTTCTCCACCCAGGATACTCCACTTAATGTGCATGTTGTCTGTCATTTCTTAAATACCTTTAATTCTCATTTATGAATTTTCATAATTTTTTTCTTTTCTGTTCAAGTTTCGGTATTTTCTGTTGACCTGTCTTCCAGTTTACTACTACTTCCGTAATTGTTTGTTGAAACCCACAAAATAGATTCTTAATCGCACCTATCTACAGATACTACTGAGTATTTAGTCTGTGAGATGACTGTTTTATTTCCCGGAAATATCAGTTACGATCCAAACAAACACAAGACACCTGATATTGGAAAGGATGGGGAGAAAAGAAAAAATTATCTATCTTCACACAGTTTACATTTTAGTGTAAAGAAACACAAAATTTAAAAAAATGATCCATCAACAACTATATTATACAATATGTTAGAATGTGATTTGTGCTCTCAAGAAAATTAGTGCACAGTCTGATAACAGTAAGGAGTATTGCAATTTTAAATAAGATGGATAGTAAATAAAGATCCATTGGAAAAAATGACAATTTACTCAAGACTTAACAAAACTGAAGGACTTAGCTATATGAATTTCAAGAGAAATGTTTTTCTAGACAGCCCTGAATCTGGGGTAACCCAAGTATATTCCAGGAGCACCGAGGATGCCCATGTTTATAAAGCAAGGTGAATGAAGGAAAGAACAATCTCAGAGGTCAAAGAGAAAAGTGGAGAGTGGCGCAGAAGTAAGGGAATGTTTTGCACAGACTTTGTAGAACCTTTCAAAGCAGCATGGAGCTGGCATAATAATAGACATATGGACCAATGGAACAGTATAGAGAACCTAGTTGAATGGCTGTAATTCAACAAACATGCTAAAAATGTACTTTGGGGGAAAGGCTAGTATCTTGTAGGACTTGGAAAGATGAATATCCGCATGCTTCTGCACCTCTTTCTAGATGGCTCTCTTCTAGATTTCCTCTCACCACATATGTAAATTAACTCTGAACAAATTATAGTCGTAAATATAAGACCCCAAACCATGGAACTACTAGAAGAAAACAAGGAAATGCTAATTGGATTGGGTGAAATTTTTGTGTGTAAGATCTCAAAATCATAGGCAACAAAAGCAAAAATAGACAAATAGGATTACATCAAGCAAAAAAGCTTCTGCACAGATAAGGAAACAATAAAGTGAAGAGACAACTTAAGGAATGGGAGAAAGTATCTGAAAACTATCCACCTGACAAAGGGGCAATATCCAGGTTATATAGTAGACTAAACTCAGTAGAGAAAATATAATAAGAAGAATTTGATTCAACAAAGGGCAAAAGACCTGAACAGACATTTCTCAAAAGAATACACATATCAATAGATACATGAAAAGATGTTTAATGTCACTAATCATCAGAGAAATGTCAATCAAAACCAAAATGAGATATCATCTCATCCCAGTTAGAATGGCAATTAATAAAAAGACAAAAAAAAATAACAAATATTGCCAAGGATGTGGAGAAAAAAAAATCCTTACACATATACTGTTGGTAGGAATGTAAATTAGTATAGTATAAAGGGTCCTCAAAAAAATTAAAAATAGAATCATCACATAAAACAGAATGAAATCCTGTCATTTGCAGTAGTTTGGATAAACCTGGAGGATATTATGTTAAATGAAATAAGCTAGGCACAGAAGCAAACACCACATAATTTCACTCATATACAGAATCTAAAAAAATTAATTTTGCGGACATACAGAGTCAACTAGTGATTACCAGAGGTGGGGGAGGAGTAGAGGAAGGGGGGAATCAGAGAGGTTGGACAACAGGTACCAAGTTATAGTCAGATAGAATAAGTTCTAGTATTCTATTACACCAGGGTAAACATAGCAAAAAGCAATGGATTGTTATCTTCCAGAGAGCTAGAAGAAAAGATTTTGAATGTTGTCACCACAATAAAAAAATAAATGTTTAAGGAGATGGATATGACAATTACCCCAATTTGATCATTATACAATGTATACATTCATTGGTGAAATGGGTGAAAGATGACACTGTGTCCTGTAAATATGTACAACTCTTCAGTGTTAGTTATAAATAGAAAACTATAAAAAAAATTTTTCTAAATCTCTTATAAAAACTTTGGTATTTATTTGAATACATTTGAAAGCTGCTGAAGAATTTTCGGCAGATCTATGATATTATCTGACTTACAGTTTAACAGGATTAAGCTATTGGTTTGTGCACAGTTCTAGTGTGGTGAAGATGGAAGCAACCACACCAATTAAGGGGCTAATTTTAATAATCCCCTGTGTGTAATGGTGTTTTGAACAAAGGTTCTATGGAGGTTGTAATAATGGGAACTTGTTGGGTTTGGGATATGATTTGAAGGTAGAGCCAATGGTATTTAGTCTAATTATCTGCTTTTTCAAACAATAAGATCCTTAACTTCTATAAAGGTTCTACTCTCTCTGCCTTTAGCTATATCTCGTAAGTTTTACATAAGGATCATGTGTAATTTTATTTACAGCTTTATCATTGGTTCAAATAATTTAAGACTTTTAAAATTCCTAAAGGACAGATTTATTTTTACAGTGAACACATATGTACCTTGCTTTATTTGTTTTAATTGCATTGTATTATGGTCAATGAATTAATATTGTCTTTAATATGTCTACTCTCTTAGGAATTTTGAGATAGTCTTTTCATGTGACATGATCAAAGTTTGAAAGCATAGAGTGGATCCTTGAAAACATTATCCACAAGAATGAGCTGCTCAGTTTCCTAAAATGCATGATATCTGTCACCTTTTCTTTCTGGCTAAAATGCTGATAAATTTGCATGCATCATTCAAAATTCAGATTATGTAACACTTTCGGTACCACACTGAGACAATTTGTAATCATTTCCTTCCCTCTGTTCCTATAGCATCTTGCCTTTATGGTACCAAATCTAATGGGGAGGTTTTGTTTGTTTCTTTTTCTTTTGTTTCAACATTTCTCTTTCTCTTCCTAGACTTTCTCATTCTTTAGCTAAGATCTGTGTCTTATTCCTTGTGCCACCAGCAATTAATATACTGCCTGAATGCTGTGGACAAGAAAAAAAATTAGTAGATAAAAATATAAATGATCTGATGCTTCTGGGTCAGTATAAATCCATCATAGCTTTTAAAAAATGTCCAGAATATGTCCTTCAGGTAGTGGGAAAACAAATTTATTTTCCTATATAAAGGAAAAATAAAATTTTGTGGGTAATATTAAATATCTTGTTCCACTGAAGTATTTATGAGGTTTCTGAATTGAATTGAAATTCCTCCTTCAAAATAAATCCTAGATACAAGTCAAGTGTTCTTAGGGGACTGATACTAGAAAAAGAAACAAAAAGCAAACCAAACATTAGGTTTTAGTCTAAGAATCTGAGTGCTTTCTTAAGCCCACCAATATAATCAGATTTATATTTATTTTTACAGAAATGTTTGCTCAGCTAATGCATTCCTAATCAAATAATGGGTGTTCCATGATGGAAATTTCAAATAAAGTTCTTAAGGCTGTCAAAAAGTAAGTAAGCTAACTAGAATTGTATTTCTTTGATTCCCAGTGGGTCTCATAAATGCTTGAAGAGGGATATGGTGTCCTTAGAACGATGCCAGATAGGCACTCAAATGCAAGTGTGGTCAACACTTGCTCCTCCATCTCTCACCCTTAACCAATGATCTCACACATATGTTTTGATGAGATATGTCAATTTGTAAAGTAACAAATATGTCATAATCTATTCCTTTTTTAATATTTGGTTTATTTTTGACACCACCTCAAAAAGAAAAGTAAAACAATTCCATTAACTAATCTATTTTGAATAAATAAGTAAAGAGCATTGTGTATTTTGTGATTATGTTTGTTTTTCCATGGTTATTCACATGAATTTTAACTCATTAGTGTTAATGAAGGTCAGTTCATGTTTTAAACTTGCATTACAGTGCACAAATCTACACAATATATTATTAAAAGTAACTATAGAATATTTTGAAGTTGATTTTTCATTCTTGTATTGAATCTTCCAAAATTCTTTAGAATGATACATTCACTCTGTGGGGGCTATCTGATTAAACATGGGCCTTCTAAACCTTGGTACATAGCAGTTGCATAAAACTTCCTTGAGTAGCACTCTCATACACCCAAACTTAGACACTGTAGAATACAGCCTATTAACAATGAAATATTAATGAAAAAATTCAGTTGGATAGTTTATAAAACATTAGTAATCAAGCCAAGTTGTATGAAACATCATTTTGAAAATTCGATTAAAATAGATTTGAAAGCATTGGAATGCAATGGCAAACAATTAGATTGTCTCTACATATAGTTTGAACTATTTCTTGATGGGAAGCACCAGATTGATGGGTCACAAGTTCAACATTTGTAAGTTTGAGAATCTACGTTATTTGAGAAGAATTTGGTGCACAATTACAGCACGCTTTGGACAAAATGATATTATTGCTCTTTGAGCTAATGAAATACAAATACAGTCAGCCATAGAAGGAAATAGCCTGGAATGCACAAACATCCTCTGACGGTTTGTGTTCTCACTCTATATAAGACAGGAAAGAAGGACCACATGACTTGAAAAGGAACCTCCGAGCTCCAAAAATAAAAATAAATAATGATGTACTTTACATCCTGTCATCCTCATAAGAGATTTTAAGGAATTTTTTTGTCAGGTAAGGGAATCAAGACTTCATGAGGCAACAATTTGTCCAAGTTTACATTTCTACAAGGGGAAGAGGTGAAATATAAGCTCGGGTATGTTCAACTGCAAAGCCACCTGTTTTATACAGGAAAGATACAACAGCACTCTGAATTAAGTAGACTAAATAAATAAATAAAAGCAGCACTCTGAGGCCTGACCAGCTGATCAGTACAACTCCCATTACTGGTTGATAGTGACTTGGCACCATCACCATCATTGCCAAGGTGAACTTGGGTCCTGCTGCTACCACCGTTATGTCCCTTTGGGATGAGTCCTCAGTAGTCACTCCACTGTCTCAGGCCTTAAATTCAAGGCCTGGGTAGGAGCATTTAATTGGTCAAATCTTGGCCATATGGTCATGTCATGGGTATCAAAAGGAAGAAGAGGGAAGATCTGCTATGTATTGCAGCAGTTTCCAACTGTCTTGGCACCAGTTTCATAGAAGATCATCTTTCCACACATGGGGGTTGGGGGATGGTTTCAGAAGGATTCAAATACATTACATTCCACCTTAGATTCTCATAAGGAGCAAGCAACCTAGATCCCTTGCATGTGCAGTTTATAGTAGGGTCCATGCTCCTATGACAATCTAATGCTGCTGCTTATCTGACAGGAGGCAGAGCTCTGGCAACGATGCCAGTGAGGGGAAGCAGCAGCTGTAAATAAAAAAGGAAACTTCCCTAAATTGCCACTTTCCCCTTGCTGTGTGGCCATTTTTAACAGGCCACAGACCAGTACTGGTTCACAGTCCACGGGTTGGGGACCTCAACCCTATTAGACTTCAGTTCACTAGAATCCGCAAAATTCTCATCCCATTATGGTATCAGTTGAAAGTTCAAAATCTCATCTAAATATCATTAATTCAAAAGTCCTAAATCTCATTATATAAATAGGTATTCAGAAGGTGGCTGTGTATAATTAACCCTCAGTCACATGCTGATTCATCTGTAGACCTACGAAAATTAAGAACGAGTTATTTGTTCCTCATATTTCCCAAATGCAAGAGCAGGCCTGGAATGGAATAATAATTACAGATATTCCAGTTCACAAAGGAGGAAAATGGATGGTAGAAAAGAGCCATAAGCTCAAAGTAGTTTTGAAATCTAGGGACAGACATCACAGTCCTTTGGGTCTCAATGACTAGAACTAATCCTCTGTAGCTCCCAGCTTCACTTTCTACAGTTATAGTTCTGACCTCTGAATTCTTATTTCTACCCTCTGAGTCACCCTCTCTATTATAACAAAGGTAGAATATATTTGTAGCTGAGTAATTTGTTAATCTGATTTCTATCAGTAGAAGGTCTGATTGTATCTTCTCACATAATAATTTTTATCTCAAACAAAAAATTCTAGTATATTTTAATTGGCTCTGTGACATTTTATAGTAACTCAATTCCTGCTTTCATTTCCAAGTTTAAAGAAAATTATCTGCATATAGTAAGAAGAGATGTTTTATGATCTATGCCCAATAATTGCAAAATCTAAAAGTTGCTGTGATTATTCTTGTGATATGTTTATGATAGTTCTCACTCATGGTGTATTGTTTCCTCAAGTTCCTGATCATTACAGTTGAATAAAGATTTTTATTAATAATTTGAGGCCCAGGGTGATCTTTGTTCTGAGAAGACTTTAATTTACTTCCATTGGTGTGAAAGACCTGAAACTAGCTTAATCAAAGTTCGAACATTGAGGTTCCATACAAAGCCCCATTACAAGGTCTGACAATTAAGTTAATGAAATTCCCCCAAGCATTTACATTGGCAGCACTGTACAAACAACTCAGTAAGGTTTTATAACTTTGTTATATCAGTGTCTCACAGTTGTATTCATATCAATGTCTTGCTGAGAGTTATTCATTACTATCATTGCATGATTTTGTGTTTTCATGAGAATGTTAGAGCTTGAATTAAAGCAATGAATAAACATTAAATTTCTTGTTAACCTTGCCAAGAGTGGAAGTCAAATCTGAGACATGTTAGTCCAAATTTATGGAGATAATACCATGAAAAAATTGGTGGTGTACAAATAGATTAAATGTTTTTCTGAGGGGAAAGTGTCACTGACGAAGAGAGGTCGGTGTGGCCAGTAAAAAGCAAAACTTATGAATACATTTCAAAAATTCTTTGAATTGTCTGTTAAAATTATTGGCTGACTATGAGAAGCATACCAGACCAAGTAACACCTATAAAGAAACAGGAAAATTTAAACTGAAATTTTGGCCAACAACCTATGGCATCATGACAATGCACCAGCTCACACAGCACTGTCTGTGAGGGAAGTGTTAACCAGACAACAAATAACTATATTGGAAAATCATCCCTACCCACCTGATCTGGTCCCAATTAGTTTTTTCTTTCCCTGAAGAAAAAGGAAATACTGAAGGAAGATACTTTGATGATATTCAAGACCTTAAGGGTCATATGATGACAGCTCTGATGGTCATTCCACAAAAGAATTCAAAAATTGCTTTGAAGGTTGGACTAGGCATTGGCTTTGGTGCATGGTTTTCCAAGGTGGCTATGGTAATATTCAGCAATGTGGTATGTAGCACTTTCCTAGGACTTTTTATGATCTTAATTGTCAGACTTCATATGATTGCTTTAACTTGACATCACCTTTTTTTTTGAGTATGTTGACATTTTGGACCTCATATTATTAGTTGGGATGAGCAAAATTAAGACTTCCTAAATTAGAAAGGCTTCCTAACATCTCAATTTATAAAATATCATTCTAAATAGACCATTTCCCTCAGAGCAAAAACTTCTCTATGGATTCTCACCTTCTTTTTTGAATATTAGCTGTGCAATTTATCACTATCTTGTAAGATTTTTAAAACTTTTAAAAATATTTTGAAGAAAATATTGCATGCATCCTTTTTAGTTGTCCTCAGTGTAAGGATTGTTTCAAATTACTCAGCATACAATTGCTATGAGTATAAGGTCCTGAGCAAACTGTTCATAGCGTCTGTTTCACATGTGTATAAACCCTTTGAGGCTGTAGAACAGTGATTTTCAAGAGGTGTGCTGCAAGAGGATCTTAGATGTGCTGCAAAAATTTTTAAAAATCGTTAATTGAATTATTTTTTGATAGATGTTCAAAGCACAGTCAGTATATTCTCTTTTTTTGTACCTTGTTTTTATCAAAATAATTTAAGTTTTGTAGCAAAAGTTAAACTATAGATTCAAGTTTGCTGTGAGATAAAAATATTTGAAAAACACTGTCCTAGGCTGTTATTCCATGGGTACAGTTCTAGGATCATGAAGACCCGAGATTGGATCCCTATTCCCACATGAATTTAAAATCCTTCACCCTCATTACCAACTATGATCCAGTACCTTCTCTTAACTAATTTAACTTTGAGTTTTCTTTTTATCTCTTTTACTTTTATTATACATGTCAATTCCTCCACCTCATGTTTATAAGATAAATTAGGTCTTTATTTTTTCATTTAATTATTTTTAAATACTGCAGATGCAACGCTTATACATATAAACAAGGAGGTTTAACTCTTTTCTTTTTTGTTTGTTCTGTGGCTATATCTTGATAGAAGTTCTCCATATCAATCTATTCTACCCAATATTGGTGGTACCTTCTGTCCTCACTTACCCATAAACTTTTTATTTAAACTTCTTTTCCTTAATTAAAACCACACTATGTGATTCACATATTTTACAAGCTGTATGTAGGGGGTATCACTTAGGTTTATCATTGGCTAGTTTACAAAAGTATTTTCACTCATTTAATGTTTAAAATTACCACACAAGATGGGAAGGAAATCAAATAAGTTATCCACTTTTGATAGCAAATTTGACATCATTGCTTCTTAATTTATTAATAACACTTGCTGACATCTTTCTGATATAAGAATATCAGTGATATTGTCAAGATTTAAACTTAATTATTATTCATATCTCAATGGAAGAGCTGTCATGTTTTCCTATCATAGTCAGATTATCATAGAAGTAGTAAATTTCATTTATATATCAAAGTCCTATCCACCAGATTATTGCTAGGAAATCGCAGCAACCTTTTATAGTTTGTTTGTGTCCCCACGAAATTCATGTTGGTACCTAAAACAAAATGTGATAGTATTATGAAGTAGGGCATTTAGGAGGTAATTAAGCCATGAGATCAGAGCCCTGATGAATGGAATTAGTATCTTTACAAAAGAACTGGAGGTGACTAGCTAGGCCTTTTGTCCTGTATTCTCCCAAGTGAGGACACAGCAACAAGGGGCCATCTTAGAAGCAGAGGGCAGCCCTCACCAGACACTCATTGTACCAATGCCTTGATCTTACACTTTTAGTTTTTAGAACTGTGACAAAATAAGCTTCTGTTTTTTCATAGATTACCCAGCCTCGGGTGTTTTTGTTATAGCCACACAAATGGAATAAGATCCAGTCCTGTGAATATACAGATAAACTTCTACATTTAATGAAAAGGCTTGTTCTGCTTTGCAAGATTACAAACACTGACCCAATTGAGGCCTATGTGGCAATAATGTTTCAAAGCAGGTAATAACACTCTTCCCTACCTGGTTTTCCTAAAAACTAAATTTTCCCCTAAATAACAATCTTGTGATATACCTAAAAGCTCAGCTTAGACTATATCTAAGAAAGTCAAAGAATTTCAGAGCCATAATATTACTTAAATATTCCAGGTAATGATACCATGATGCCAGATTAGATCATTGGTGGAACAAATGACTCTACATTTCAGCACCAATTCTTTGACACCCATAGGGATTCCTGCTATTCAAATCAATTCTGATAATAATCAGGGTTACCAGAGATCCCACACATTTAGGGCTTAGTCTCACAAGACTATCTAACTTGTGGGGCTAGCCGTAAGTCTCAAGTAGCCCTACATTACTCATACTGCTGCCCAACATGGCTACACATTCAGGGATTTCCAGAACCCTCTCTCAGATTCCACGATGACTCACAGAACTCACTGAAAGCCCTATGCTTATAATTTCAGTTTTCTAATGAAGGATACAACTTGAGGAATAGCCAAATGGAGGCCTGGAAGGGTCTGAAGCACAAGAACTTCTGTGGAGTGCACTACCCTCTTGATCCATCAACATGTTCACTAACCAGCAAGCTCTCTAAGCCTCACTGTTTCATGTCAGATTTCTTTTAGTGATTGATTAAATCATTAGCCATATGATTAAGCTTCACATCTTCCCCTTATCAGAAGTCGAGGGACAAGGCTGAAATTTCCAACCCTCTAAAGAAGTATATTGCAACAACAAAATAAAGGAGTTGTACGCTGGGCACTAAATGGGTATTATCTAGGGCTCACAGGAGTCATCTCATTAGCACAAACTCAGATGTAGTTGTGAAGGGACAATTATGAAGAACAAGAGGTACTCCTATCACTTAGAAAGTTCCAGGGGTTTTTGCGACTGTGTGTCAAGAACTGAGAGAAAAGACCAGGCATATTTTTTATTATATCACAGATACTTCGTAAAATTTTGTCACAGGTTATAAGAATAGAGTCTTTATTTCAGGGAAGAACAATTACAATCACAAAGATAGGAAAGACATAAGCATTCAATGTTAATATAGCATATGAAATGGGCACACATAAGTGTAGCAAAAGATAAATTACATAAGGGTAATTATCAAAAAGGAAAAACCACATTAGACATATTTCACATATGGTCTTGCTCATGGGCAAATAAATCCAAGTGATTGTTATCCTAACATATTAACAGATCTGGATTGGTAGTAGAACTCTCATTGGAATTATTCATCTCATCATGAATACTTAGTTTATACAGCCTCAAAGAAAAAGATTTAATTTTAAGATGGAATGAGTTTAGCTTCTCTGAATTTTTTTCTAGTAAGAACAGCTGTTCATATATATTTGCCTATTCCCCAAATTCCCTTTGCCAGTCCTCCAGAGAAATTGTCTTAGCGAATTCAGTAAGAATTACATTATTGAGAAACTCAGTGATCCTCATTTTATCATTTGCAAATCCCAGTTAGGCAATATTGGTATTTTACTATCTGTGACCACATAATCCTACTCTATGTATAAAGGATGACAAGGAATAGTGGAATAAAGATCATGTAGAGGGGTGAAATGACCAGGGTCACCTTCCTGCACTTGACACTAATTTTATATGTGATTATGTGGTAAGCACTTAACCTCTAAGAACTTAATTTCCTCTTTTGTCAAGGTCCAGGATTTAAAATTTTGTGAACTACTGACTTCAAGCCAGAGGATAATAATCTGACCTATATACACATATACACACAATTGCTAACAATTTATTTTTCCCCTTGGTCTCATCTTCAATACATGGTTTTCTAAAACTGGAATTATTTTATATATCACACAAACATTCTTCATACAAATTGGAAGTACTTTAGACGATAAGGAATGATTAAAAGTATGGATCTTTGAAAGAACCTTCAAAGAGGATATCCTACTTTCTCTTGATTAGCACAGAATCACTTCAATAGATATTAACTTAAAACATAACTTTGCTAATGGATCAGATATCACCTCTCATCCTTCTGGCTTACTTTTGACTCTGACCACCAGTATGACAATCAGCTTTTTAGCATACTACTTCAGCTTTAGTCCCTGTTTTCTATACCAAAGTACCCCTGATGTTGTGTCAGGAGAGTTACATAGACATTTCCTCAACTCAGGATTGTGCAATGAAAGTGATAGAGAGTTAATGCCCCATGGAGCCATCTTGGGCACCGGGAAAACGATCAGATGGACAACTCCTTCTTCCTTTCATCCCCTAGGATCATGCCTCTGAGGATCATTCTGCACGATTCTCAGAGGGTTGTGGAAGGATTGTGTCTCAGTTGCCCTCCAAGGAGATGGATCAGTCATGCACACTAGTTGGCTCTTGTTTGTTCCACATTGTAGCCTCCCTGGGCCCCATGATCACTTCCCAAGCAAATCACCTGCCCTCAAACTCAGGCTCTGTTTTTGACGAAGGACATACCCAAGGCTAAGGAAATTAGTAGTAGAAATAATCTAGAATGCAGACCTTAAAGAAAAGATTCTGGAATTGGATTACTCACTGGCTCTCTGGTAATAAGGATGCCATTTCTGGCTGTAAACCAGTGGTCATTAACTTTGGCTTTCAATAGCATTACAATTACTATGTTCTCACTAGTCATAGACTAGGATGAATTGCAAGTGGAATTTAACCCTGACTGATCTTGAAAAACATGAAATTTATGGTATTTACAGGTTGGTTGCATTTTTTAACTGTTCTAGAAACCTTGCAAAAATAAAACAACAGGTTCTTATCTAATAACCATCAGCTTCAGATTTTCTGTGAAAGCAGAGGTCTCTATGTTTTAAAAGGTCTTTATCTCTTGCAGCTGCATGGCAGATTGTGCTATCAACCAGATTTTAGATTAATTATGAGGGTAGCAAAGCTATTAAGGAAACTAAATGACTCAGTGGGGTTCCTATATGCAAGAGCCAGAAGAAGAATGCCTCACACCTGCATAGGAACATTAATGATGGAGAGCCTGAGAATTATGGATCTCCAAGTTCCACTGAAACCTCCTGGGTTTCATTCATCCATGCATGAAATCCCTATAATTCCACGTCCCTTGAGGTAGATGCTTCTCAAAACAAAGGTGCACAACTTCCTGAAGTCCAGTTTTACCTCTCATCACAACCGCCAATTTAATAGCTAGAGTCGGACCAAATAGAAAAATATAATCCCTATTCTGCAAGGAAATTTTAAAGTACCCTAAAATAATTGGAGAATTATTCCCCTCAAGGTCAAGGGAGTAGAACTTGAGATGGAATGGAGAATTGTGAAATATAAGGATGATTTGCTAACAATTTATTTCCCCCCTTGGTCTCATCTTCAATACATGCTTTTTTTTTTTTTTTACATGGAATTATCTTACATATTTTATTTTCTGGACACTTTTTTTTTAATTTGCAAGAATGGTATGGGTAGCTGCTGACTGTCCACAAGATCTGCCATGCTTTATTATACTTTCATTTTTTATAGCTTCAGTGAGTCTATATCTTTGTTCAGTTGTAAAATTATTTTGTGTGACCATGGAAGAAGATGTATTGATGAAAAATTCTGAACAGGTGTTGCCAGCTGCTCTCCAGAGGAGTTGAAGCAATCTATATCCACACGTGGTATACCTGTTTGTCCACACTCTGCCTAGTTAGGATCTTGTCAGTCTTTATGCTTTTGTTCAGATGATGGATAATAATTATAATAATCTTTCATTTGCATCTCTTTGGTTACTGGTCAAGTTCAATAGTTATTCATGTATTGTCCATTTGTTTCGCTGTTTGTGTCCTGTGTACAATTTTCCATCATGGGAGCCCGCTCATGTGGCTCTGAGTTTAACTTCCTAGAAAACACGTTGGAAACTAAATATACTATGATGATGATATGTCTTCTGGAAACCTACATATACCAGCAGTCTATAGAAAATTAGGTAGAGATGTTGGAATAGCCTTGCTGTACTACTGATAAAAAGTTAAAGAAGCTCCAGGGGTAAGATGTTATAATAGATTAATTGTGTGAGAAAAGAGAGTCCACTATCTGACTATGTTCCCTGAAAGGAGAGAAAGTACATACTATCACTAAGAAAATAAGACACTTAATGGTAAAAAGATGACGGCCTGTTGTGAAGATTGCTGGTGGTTTTTCCTCGTAGATTAAAGTTGTCAATAAGAGGTCCTACTTATGTACCTGGGCTCCCTAATATCATAAATGATTGTGAAACAGTGACGGTCCGGTGGTGGCACTTAACTCACAGAATCAAAGTGTACTTAACAAATGAATTGGGCATAAACAGTAACCAGGTTGCTTTGATTCTCATTGATCTGTGATGATGGGTAATGGTCCATGGTGTTCCTAGGACCAAAGTAGATGGACAACAATATACGTTATTTTAAATTTATTTTATTTTTCAAAAAAAAAAAAAATCCAGTGAACAAAAGACTAGAATCGGCTGGTTCAATGGAAAATTGTAAACTTTTATCAATTTTTTATATCTAAGTCAATAAATGGATACCCAAATCCTGTTCATTAAAAATAGTACTGAGGCCCCTCCAAATCATCCTTGCAGGGACCGGCAGCCAGGCAGCCATGCACTGGGGGAAGTGAGGAAACACAGACTTTTCTGTGGCTCTTGAAAGCAGAATATGAGCTGATACTGGTAGAGGGACTTGAAATGCCATCATGACCCTCTGGTTAGAATGGGGTGTGTGGAGGAGAGGTGATGGAGTTCTGGATCAATTCTGACTCACTGTGAGTCCATGTGCATTCAGCAGTGGTTTCCAAGACTTATTACTCAATAAAACAATTGGGGAGCTTCCAAAAATCCTGACACTCAGGTTATAACCCACATCATCAAGACCCTTCCGTGAGTGTGGAGCCCAAAGATCAGTTTTCTTAAAGTTCCTGTGGTTATTTCTTTGGTCCCTGAGAACACATGTCATGGATAGCCTTTGTAGCTAAAAGAAGCCTCATATGGGTTCCTTGACCTCTAGAGTAGGAGCCATGATGGAAGAAAGAGCCAAGGGTGGCCTCTGACACTAGTCCCAGCCTCATGGTGGGAGAGAAATGGTAATTACTTTGAATGCCACAGTGAGAGTCTTGTGCACCTTAGGGTAGAAGAAAAACCACTTGAACTCTCGGAGTCTTCAATATGAGTGCACTTAAACAAAAGGAAGTACTTCAAACGCTACAGTGAGAGCCATGCGCAACTTTGGGTAGAAAAAAAAGCACTTGAAGTCTCAGAGTCTGCATTATTACTGTTTTTAGGGATTAAATTGTTTGGAAGACATTCTGGAAAATTCCCTTTAAAGGTAGGGACTGATTGTTACTCCTTCTTACTGGTGAGAAAGAGACACAAACCTTAGTGAAGATTTTTGATTCTTTTAACCATTTTGTTGAAGTATACTATATGGAGAGGCCACATGGCATTAGTACAAAAGGGCTCCTCCTATCCCTCTTGGCTCTAGTAAGCACCAAGTACCTCATCACTGGACAATAATTCACTAGGTGATCACAGCTCATCATTATGAACTGGGTATTTTTCCATACTCTGAATCAGGACCTGCAGCCTTCCATCATATAGTGGAAACAGCACATTCAGAATCAGACTAGAGCAGACCTAGGGAAAAAAGTAAGAAAGAAAAGCACAGAATCCAGAGGATGGTTTAGATTATCAAGACACTTCTCCTTTTGAAATGATGCTTCTTGCTCAATTCACACTTATTCTTACACTTAAAAATATTTATACGAAGGAAAAATCTCAGGCTTGTTTCAGAGATGGTCCAGCTTATTATAGTATGGTTTCCATGAAAACCATTGCTGCCACATGGGTCCTACATGGCCTAGACCTAAAGAAGAAAAAGGAAATTCTCCCAGTAATTAGAGCTGCAAGAGATGAACTTAGTCTTTTGATTTGAATGGAGAGAGAAATAAATGATATGTACAAAACAGGAATGTATAAATTCTAGGCAACAATAAGTGTCTTGACTAGTTGATCATGGGATTGGAAGGAATAAAACTGGAAGATCAGAAACAAAAAAATTTATTTTATTTATTTTTTAATTAAATCATAGCTGTGTACATTAGTGCAATCATGGGGTACAATGTGCTGCCTTCATATACAATCTGATATATTTTCATCCAACTGTTCGACATAACCTTCATGGGAATTTCTTGGTTATTGTATGAAAACATATGTATTCTGCATTTAGTAAGTTTCACCTGTACCCTTCTAAGATGCACCATAGGTGTGGCCCCACCATTTACCCTCTCTCCACCCATCCTTCCCCCTCCCCTCTTCTCCCTTGCCCCTTTCCCCACATTCTTGTGCTATAGTTGGGTTATGCCCTTCATAAGAAAGCTATAAATTAGCTTCATAGTAGGGCCGAGTATATTGGATACTTTTTCTTCCATTCTTGAGATACTTTGCTAAGAAGAATGTGTTCCAGCTCCATCCTGTAAACATGAAAGAGGTAAAGTCTCCATCTTTCTTTAAGGCTGCATAATATTCCATGGTATACATGTACCACATTTATTAATCCATTCATGGATCGATGGGCACTTGGGCTTCTTCCAAGACTTAGCAATTATGATTTGGGCTGCAATAAACATTCTGGTACAGATATCTTTGTTATAATGTGATTTTTGATCTTCTGGGTATACACCAAGTAAAGGAATTATAGGATCAAATGGCAGGTCTATTTTTAGATCTCTGAGCTCTGAGTATTCGCCCAACATCTTTCCAAAAGGAACGTATTAGTTTGCATTCCCACCAGCAGTGAAGAAGTGTTCTCTTTTCTCCACATCCACGCCAACATCTCTGGCTTTGGGATTTTGTTATGTGGGCTAATCTTACTGGAGTTAGATGATATCTCAAGGTAGTTTTGATTTGCATTTCTCTGATGATTAAGGATGATGAGCATTTATTCATGTGTCTGAAGGCCATGCGCCTATCTTCTTTACAGAAGTTTCTCTTCAAATCTTTTGCCCATCCTAAGATGGGATCACTTGTTCTTTTCTTGCTAATACGTTTGAGTTCTCTGTGGATTCTGGTTATTAAACCTTTGTCAGAGGCATAACCTGCAAATATTTTCTCCCATTCTG
>CAUYRH010143121.1:0-24016 GCA_963574655.1 Perodicticus potto | reverse complement strand
CAGTTGTCCAGCCCCTTTGGCTATTGGAGCCTCTGGTGGGCGTTGTAGGTCCCCCTCCTTGCCTGTCATCCAGCCCACTGGCTCTTCAGCTGGCTGCCGCAACACTGACAGCACCAAGGAGGAGGCGGCAGGTCCGCCGGCTCCACTGAGCTGGCTAGGGTGCCAGATGTCCTGCATCAATTCTCCCTCTCCGAGTAGAAACCCCAACTGCTGTTAGGGAAAAGGGGCGAAGACTCCATCTAACTGCTTCCTGCTGGATCGGGCGATGATAAGGATTTTTTTTTTTTTCCCCAGCCAGACCTCAGAAGGAAGAGTTGAGTTGATTATAGTTTTCACCTAATAACCCATTATTATCTTGGTCTCTGCAGGTTCCCTGCTCCCCGCCCTGCACCCTACAGGCAGATGCCCCATTCCGCATAGTGGATGTCTGCTCCGTTGCCTGGGTCTTGCAAAATGTATCTGTTGCCTTGGGCGCATGCATTTTTACTTCACACAAATGGCGTTCGCTATATATCTTGTTTGGTTTCTTACCTTTTCCACTGAGCATTCTGTTTTGAGGGTACACTGATTCGTTGCCTTCCAGTCCTGGGGGTGTGTCTGTGAGGGTTGCTCACGTTGTTCTCTGAGGACTATCTAATAAAGACTTAGGGTGCATGTGTGGGTAGGGTCAGGAAACTTCCAGGGGTTGGGGCAGCTCTCAGGGAGTGGCACTGGTGGGGAGCCCTTACCACCTGGGCCTGAAGGGGTGGAAGGGGGGCAGCTGTGAGAATCCCCTGCAGGGCCATGGTGTGGGGGAGGGAGGTCAGCGATTGGAGACCTCTCACACTCGCAGCTCTCCTGAGAATGGTTCCCACTTGTTGGACCCATGGTCGGCTGGAGGGTGTGGGAGTTGGTTGCAGCCCGAGGCCAGCTGCTGGTAGGGAGCAGGGTGGAGAAAGGCAGGCTGCATATATGAGGGTGGGCAGCTTGACAGTAACTGGCACTGTGGCCTCCACTTGCCTACCCTTCCTACCTCTGTTTGGTGGCACAGTGGCCGTCATGGTACAGATTTTCCTTAGTAATCCCCTGGGCATCAGGTCTGCAGGTCACTGGGCGTGTGTGTGCCTCCCTCCAGAGAGGCCACTCCAGGTGACACTTAGGTCAGTGGCACCACAATAATGACATTATTCTAACATTTGTCTTTATAAGGGCCCTAAGGGGAGAGCTTTTGGTGGCTTTACTTTCCATCTCATCTCTCCAGTTCCCGATGAGTCCTCCCGCCTTGGAGGGTTGGCACAGTGCTATAGGAGCCAGCCCAGTAGGCCCTGAGTAGCCTGACACAGGGACTTTGTTTGTTGGCCAGGATCTGGCTGGTGGGGCTCCCCACCCACAGTGAGGTCAGGCCCTATTCCCCACAACCTCCCGGAGTGGTTTCTCTTTTTGAATGGGTGGGGGTGCTGTCTGTAGAAACCGGACACTGTGAAGGCTACTTACTGTGGGCTCTGGGAAATTGCAGTGGGGGCCTTCAGGAGGAGCATGTTTGAGTCTGTGACCCAGCAGCACAGATTGTGCCCTCTCTTCACTTGTGTGAATGTTCCCAACTCTTTTTATTTTTTTTTTTTCCTCTGAGACAGAGACTCACTCTGTTGCCCAGGCTAGAATGCAATGGCATCATCATAGCTCACAGCATCCTCAAAGTCCTGAGCTCAAGTGATCCTCCTGCCTCAGCCTCCCAAGTGGTGCCCACCATGATGCCCAGCTAATTTTTCTGTTTTTAGTAGAGGTGGGGTCTCACTCTTCCTCAGGCTGGTCTCAAACTCCTGAGCTCAAGCGGTCTTCTTGCCTTAGCCTCCCAGGGTTCTGGGATTACAGGTGTGAGCCACCCCACCTGGCCTCCTCAACTCTTTTTGCTTATCTCCAGGGACAGGGAGCTCACTCCTTCCTCCCCACAGCCTGGGGCATCACAGACCTGGAGAAAGCTTTCTCCATGTGGAACTGAGATCTGCCATCTCCTCTCACTCCCCTTCCCCCAATACACACACATGTCCTATCCAGAGTAGCTGTAGAGATGTGAGGACAGCGGGGTCAGGACCCCTGATGCTCTTATCTGGGTGAGCCACCCCAAGGAGTCCTCCTCCCCACCTGGACCGCTTCCTCTGAACACATTCCACACGGTCCTTTCCCCTCCTAGGACAATCTTTTGAGAGCACCAGTGGGGCTTGAGCTGCATGCAGGTGGGCCCCCAGACCATGCATAAATAGAACCCCATATCCCATGCGACACTTCAGGGTGGCCAGAGTTCCGTTGTTTTAAAGAGGAGTTGGAAACCTGAATTTTCATATAATGTTTCCTATTTGGGCATGGTGGTAGCCAATTTAAAACTAAAAATCATGGTGTGGACCATATAGAATGCACTTGTGGGATAGACAATGCCATGGGCCTGGAACATGATCAGAGATATAGTAGAACCTCTTTATTGTGTGGACGCAGAGTTGAGGCTCAGAGAGGGCTGGTGCCTTGCCTGGCGCTGCACAGCAAATGAGAACACAGAGTCAGGCTTAGGCCTGTTCTTTATTTTTGCCCTGGGGTGGGGGTGGTGGGAAAGCCCAAGATTTGGAATCACCTGGGTGTGGCATGGACAAAATGTGACACTGGGGTGAGGTGTCAAAGGGCTGGGCCACCCTGTAGACTGGACAGGTAGCAAAGCTAGGAGACAAGCTTGCATGCGGGATGGGGTGGGACCAGCGGGGAATGAAGCTTCCTGGGAGAAGCTCTAGGAGAGCCCATTTTCCTCTGGGAGGGGTGCATCCTGCCTGGAATTTGATGAACAAAAGGGCAAATGGGGGTGGGAGTTTAAGGTTTCCTCCAGCAAAGATTTCCTTTCTTAAAAGGCACTATTGGGAGTGGATCTGAATAGTTTGCAGTTTGTACACTCATCCCTTAACCATCTAGAGGACCATGTACCCTAATTAAATGGGACCGAGTACCCCAATTATTCCAGGAGCCTTATGGAGACCTCCCCATCGGCAAATCCCGTCCATGATGCTACCTTCAAGTGGCTCATCGGGTAGGGCGCCGGCCCCATATACCAAAGGTGGCAGGTTCAAACCCGGCCTCGGCCAAACTGTAAAACAGAAAAATAGTTGGGCATTGTGGCGGGCGCCTGTAGTTCCAGCTACTCGGGAGGCTGAGGCAAGAGAATCGCCTAAGCCCAGGAGTTGGAGGTTGCTGTGAGCTGTGTGACGCCACGGGACTCTGCCGAGGGCGATAAAGTGACACTCTGTCTCTAAAACAAAAAAAAAAAAAAAGAAACCCCTGTGTTGTCTCTTGCCACTACCTGTCCTGTTCCCTGTCTTATTTATTTATTTATTTTTTTTGAGACTGAGTCTTACTCTGTCACCCTGGGTAGAGTGCCGTGGTGTTAGAGCTCACAGCAAGCTCAAACTCTTGGTCTTGAGCAATCCTCTTGTCTCAGACTCCCCAGTAACTGGAATTACAGGTGCCCACCACAACACCTGCCTCGGCCTCCCAGTGTGCTTGGATTACAGGCATGAGCCACTGTGCTTGGCCAGCTCCTGTCTTAACACAGCACCCAGGTGAATCCTTTCACTAGAATCCGATGAAGTCATCCAAGGCTGTGGGCTCCCAGGCATGCTAGAGCTGATCTGCAGTTGCCACCCTTGTGCAAGCATTTGACTCCCCAGGTGGCCCTCTGCTGTTCTTGCTGTCATTCTGCTGGTGCAGTCTCAGGCCCTTTGCCCACTGTTGACCATGTCTGACGTGCTTCCCCTCCAGAGAGACCATTTGGGTCTCAGCTCAAATGCCACCTCCTCTGAGAAGCCTTCCATTAGCCTGGCTCTTCCCACCCCATCACGTCCTGTTTCCATTTCCTGCTTCCTCCCATGTATTTCTTCATTGTACTTATTACAGCCTGGCTGTCAGCTCACTACAGATTTCCTCTTGGGTTTATTATCTGCCTCTCCCTGCCCTCGTTCCCCATCCATGCTGGGAGGGTGGCCAGGAGCCTGTCTTGTTGGCTGATAAACGCCTGGTTCCTAGAGGAGCTGGCATGGAGGAGCCGCTCATGGTGCTGGTCAATCTGCTGTGCCAGGGTCCACAGGCTGCTGATGGTGACAAGCTGGGCTGTCACCCTGGCACTCCCCTGCCGGGCTGGCAATTAGTGGAGGAGGAGCTATGCCTGAGCCTGACTCTGTGTTCTCATTGGCTGTGCAACCCCAGGCAAGGCACCAGCCCTCTCTGAGCCTCCACTCTGCATCCACACAGTAAAGAGGTTTTACCATATCTCCGGTCATAGGAGAGAGGACCAGCGAGAAGATGGATTTGAGTAGCTTGTACTGAATGATGGGGATGGGGAAGGAGAGAGCCTCAGGAGCATTCAGGCCTGAGGGCCCAAGTGCCAGGCTGAATCAGGAATCGGAGTGTTCCTTGCTGGCAGTGGGAGCTGGGGCAGCTGTGGGCTGTGTTGTGTTGGTGTCAGGCAGATGGGAGCAGCGCCCGGAGATGGAGGGAAGGGGCACAGAGAGTGGGGAGCTGTTTGGGGAGAATGAACAGGGCTTGAAAGTGAGATTGTCAAGGACAGTGAGGCATCAGGGTGCAATTGCTGGAGATGCTTATGAGCTGGGCAGGAGTGTCCCTGGAAGCTGGACTTGCTGTCTGAAGGGACCTCCAGAGGCTCAGGGCTGGGGCTGCACTGTGTGTTTTCCTGCCCAGCATCTGCCACTGACCATACCCTCTGGCTGGTGGTTGTGGTGCAAGGCTGGGAGTGGAGTTTGGTGGTGGGGGCGACGCCAGGCCAGCACCTGCGTCACTGAGCGACCGTGCACTCACCTGTCTGTGTCAGAGCCCGTGTGCATCTCTGTACGAGCTGGACTCCGTGTGTGGACGTGTGCTCGTGTGTGAGTGAGGTGGCTGAGGTCGGGCCCCATCCGCGTGTACTCTCTGTCCACGTGCGCCCCGGTGCTGACAGCCTTCCTTTCCGTCCCCCAGGGCCTTGCAGAAGAGGGAACTGTCCTGGGCTGGCTGGACCATGGTGCTGCTCTGGGGGCCTGCAGGGGCCTGGCTGGCCCTGGGCCTGGCACTAGCCCTGGGCCCCAGCGCGGATGTGGCCGCCCCGCAGCAGGACTGCACAGGTGCCAAGTGTCCGCCCCTGGAGAACTGCATCGAGGAGGTGCTGGAGCCGGGTGCCTGCTGTGCCACGTGTGTGCAGCGGGGCTGTGCCTGTGAGGGCTACCAGTACTACGACTGCCTGCAGGGTGGCTTTGTGCGCGGTCGCGTGCCCGCTGGCCAGTCCTACTTCGTGGACTTCGGCAGCACCGAGTGCTCCTGCCCGCCGGGCGGTGGCAAGATCAGCTGCCAGTTCATGCTGTGCCCAGAGCTGCCACCCAACTGCATCGAGGCTGTGGTGGCAGCCGACAGCTGCCCTCAGTGTGGCCAGGTGGGCTGTGTCCACGATGGCCGTAAGTATGCTGCCGGCCACACCGTCCACCTGCCACCATGCCAGGCCTGCCACTGCCCTGATGCTGGTGGGGAGCTCATCTGTTACCAGCTCCCTGGTTGCCATGGGAACTTCTCAGATGCTGAGGAGGGTGACTCCGAACGACACTACGAAGACCCCTATAGCTATGACCAGGAGGTGGCGGAGGCAGAAGCTGCAGCGGCCGTAGGGGGTGAAGGCGAGGTCCAGGTGGGCGCAGGGGTCCCCCCGGCCGCTCTGGGAGGTGGAAGTCAGCCTCTGTTCACTATCCAGGCAACCGCCTGGCCTGCCACACTCCCCAGGCCCACAGCAGCTGCTGCCCTGGGTCCCCCAGCCCCTATGCAGGCCAAAGCTAGGAGAGTGACCGATGACGACGACAGGGACAAGGAACAGGAAGAAGAAGAGGAGAGGAAGGAAATGGCTGTCACAAAGCCATTGGCATCAGCTGGTCCCAAGGGACTGGACGACCTGCCCACTCCAGGACCAGCTGGACCCGGTCTCCCTGTCCAGAAGGAGAGGACAGAAGCCAGGGCGAGGCCTGAAGAGAACCTCATCCCAGATGCACAGGCCATGCCGGGCAGCACAGGGCAGGAGGGCGTCATGCCCATGCCGGGGTCAGGCCCAGCTGGTCCCATGCCGACACAGGCCATGCCAGGCTCTCTCAGGGGCCCGGTCGAGCCCAGCACCCATACCATCCTATCCACGTTACCGCAGAATGCAGCCCGGGTCCTGCCCACCCAGGAGGTGCCCAAACAGCCACAGGTTCCGCTGCGTTCCCAGGCAGAGGAGGACGCAGACCCCAACTCTGTGCATTCTGTCCCCCGAGGCAGCCCTGAAGGTAAGGCCTTTCCTGGTTTCTCCAGGAGCTCACGGCCCCAGGAGGGCAGCCTTAGGGGTTTGGCTGCTCTGGGTCTCTGAACAGCTGCTTGGGGCAGGAGACATTGGGTCTGCAGGGCCAGGTGGCCATGGCTATGTTCTTGGTCTCTGGAGTGGCAGCAGAGGGGATGTGTTCTCTTGCAGGAGCTCCTATGAAAGCTTGGTGCCAGAAGCCAGCCCTTGTCCCTCTTCCACTCAGCACCCTACCGTGGCTTCCACCTTGCGCAGAGTAGAAGCCAGGTCTTTGCCGGGGCCACAGGTCCTGCACAGCTTGCCCTCACGACCTCCCGACCTCTCCTCTCGCATCGCCCTTGCTATCACCCTCTCTGTGAAGCCCCAGGGTCCTGGCCAGCCACCTTCTCTTGGCATTTGCCATTCCCACTTCCCGTGCCCTTTCAGGAGTCCACATGGCTCACTCCTTCCCCCCATTCAGCTTTCCGCTTAGGTCGCCTCCCAGGGAGGTCTTCCCTGACTACCCACCTTTCCTCTTCCTTTGTTTTAATTTCTCAGAGCAATACCTAACGGTAACAATAATGCATAATTACTTGTGCACTTCTATGTTGTTTTTCTCCCTCAGTGGAACGTTAGTGAAGTGAGGGTGGGGACCACATCTGTCATAGTCTCTGCTGAGTCAAGGTCTCTGGCAGGGCCTGCACACAGTTGATGCTCAGTAAATATTAGGCGAATGAATGAGTGAGTCAGCAGGGGTTTCCCTGGGTGCCCCTTCCCTTAGTCATCCCTCCCCACTCTAGTTTCCCTGCCATTCTCTGAGCACCCCATACTGTCTGCCTTCTGTTCCAGGCATTTGTTCACACTGTTCCTGGCCAGCTTAGACAGCACCTCCTTCAGGAAACTTCCTTGAATCTTCCTTCTCACTCTCTCTGGCCCCGCTCTATGTTCTCCCTGTCTCCTTTTTGAGGATGCTCTGGGGAGTTCTCTGATTTCTAGAGATATTTCCCCACAGCGGGAAGCCTGTGTCTTGTTTAATCCCATATCATTTACTATAAAGCTTAATGAAGCTTCATAGCCACTAAGACCCTGTTTCCCCATTTGTTGAGTGTTGTCACCCCACTTGCTGGGCACGGGCTATGTGCTCAGCTGTGCAAGTGCAGCGAGGATAAAACTGGGGTCTCTGTGGGCTCCTCCAGCCCCGAGGCTGCCGCCCCTGCCGCCCCTGCCTCCAGCTGGCTGGGGTGGGTGGGGCACAGAACTCACCCTAGCTGAGTGCGTCCCAGGTGCCAAGAGCCTATTTCTGTGACACTTGATTCTCCCCACAAGCTGGGGATGGGAAGGTGGGCTCAATTTCCCCAGTCTACGCCAAGTGTGGTCTGAGAGGTGTGGCTGGTAGTTTCAGGTCACAGGTGGGACAGGGAGGCAGGGAGCTGTGTGCAGATGCGTGTGTGATGAACTGCACGTGTGGCAGGGAGGCCTCACAGCCTGCCCTGGAGTGTGGTGCACGCAGTGCGTTCAAGCTGTAGCCTCCAGGAGTTCCAAAATAGACACAGCTCCTTCCCCCCCAACCCCCACCCCCGTCCCTGCCAGAGGCCTCCCTGTGGTTCTGGGCCTTGGAATCCTGGAGAAAGTTTTGTTCTCAGATGGATTTTGGGGTGTGGCCTTTGGTGAGGGTTGCTGGGGATGCCCTCCCTGCCCTGGATAGAGTCCTCCTCATCCTGTCTGAGGGCTGTCATGGCAGGGGGTCCAGCCATGTGCAAAGGCCCAGAGACTAGAATTAGCAGGGCATGGGTGGGGTGTGCAGGGAATGGGAGGGGGGCATGAGGAGTCAGGGAGGGGGTGGGTTAAATGGGACAAGAGGTCCTGGCCCGACCAAAAAAATATCTATACCTGACCTCTCACTGTCTGCCCACCCAGCCCCCCCATCACCCACCAATTCATGGGCTCTGGCTTCACAACTCATGTAACTTAGACAAGTGGCTTAAGGTTTTGTGCCTCAGTTGTTCCACCTGTAAGTAGCAGAGAAGACCCTGCATCATGGGGCTGTTCTGAGGATCAAATGAGCTAATTCATGTCAAGTGTTGCACATGGAGCTGAGTACTTGCTGAGCAGCTGAAAACACCAGTGTTTTATTCACGGTGTACTCCGGAGAGTCACGGAGCACCCCTCTGTGCCAGTGGTGAGGCAGGCGGAGCCTGGCCACTCCCTTTCTGAGGCCAAGTGGGGAGGAGAGCATCACACAGACACCCACACGCAGGGGCTCCCTGATCACAGCCGTGTGCACGCATGAGGGGTGGAGGGTTGATGGGAGCCCAGGGGTGGGGGTTGGGTGGAGGCCGTCTTGGGGAAGTAGAGTCTGGGCCTTAGAGCTCCCGGCTGCTGATGTGAGGGGAGGGCTGGGGGATCTGGGTGATGGATGTCCCCTGTTGGGAGAAGATGGAGAGGCAGTGGGGCCTTGCTCAGCCCCTGGGCCCTCTAAGAGGCGGGTGGTGGGGCCAGAAATGACCCCCCAGCCATGTTGCCATGGCAGCCCTGGGGCCTGGAAAAGGAGGTTTCCAGCCATCGCCCAGGCCTGGCTGGGGTGGGGGTCCTGTATTGGAGCCGGAGCCGTGCCAGCAATCCAGGCTGCTTCGGCTGGGCCGTCCCTGCCTCTGAGCATGTCCAGATGTGGCCTAATGGAAGCCACATGCCCAGCTCCCTGGGCTGGAGAGAAGGGGTCTGATGTCTGTTGTCACTCAGGGGGCTCTGTGAGGGCGGCTTTTCCTGCAGGGCTGGCACAATGAGAGCCCACAACAGAGGCGACCAGGGGCAGGGCGGCCCCTGAGGAGGTTGGAGGTTTCAGGAACAGCTGGAAGCAGCCCCTGACCTGGAAGAGGCCTCAGCGCAACTTCTGAGGGCCCCAGCAATGCATGGCAGGAAAGGGGCCCCTTCCTAGGGCCCCCCATAATCCGATTCTGTAGGGCAGGGGTCTTTGAATGCTGTGATGCTCTGGTCAACAGAGAAACTCTTTAAAATTCAAATGACTGTTTCTATCAATTACAGACACCATCTAGCGCTTGTGACTCGTGCCAGGCACTGTTGTAAGCACTCTGTGACTGAGCCCTTTAATCCCCCCCACAGCCTGTATCAGTTTGCAGGAGTGGGGAGTGAACTTCAGAGAGCTCAGGCCCCTTGTCTGTGCAGAAGGCAGTGGGGTCAGGTTTCCCTCACATTCGTCATTTCTTCATCCCCTCGCACTGGTTTCTGAGTGCCAAGTGTGTGCGTGGGCTGGGCAGATGCTGAGCGTACAGTGTGGATCAAAACCCAGCACACACCTGCCCTTGGGGAGCTTGTTAAAAAGATTTGTTGTGTAAAATAAATTTTACATTTTAAATTTTAAATTTTAAATTTTAGGATTCAGTCCTAAGTTTGTACTGAGGATCCAGAAAGTGGCACGCTGGCTTCAAGGCCGGAGATGCCTGGGGGGCATCTTTCTGGGGGAGGTGGGATATCATTCCCGGGGATGAAGGAAGACTCCCTGGAGGAGGTGGCGTTTGAGCTGCAGCATGGAGGAGGGGATGGTGGGCGGGGAGTGGTGAGAAGGGGGTGCTCCAAGCAGGGAGAACAGCATGTGCAAAGGCCCCTGCAGGAGGGAACTGAATTAGATTGAAAGGAAGCTCTGTGGCTGCTATGAAGAGAGGGTGGGAGGAGGCAGGGGCTGGACCCAGGGTAACACGTATATCTTCAGGACAAAGATTTGTGCTTTTGTTCCCAAGGGCAGTGGGCAGCCACTGAAGGTGTAAGGCCAGGGGTAGCGTGATCTGATTGGTGTCTCCTCAAGTGTGCAAAGAGACACAGGGGCAGAGTCTTTTGCTCTCACCGTAAGCCAGTGCTGGTCTATTCCAGTGGCCCTGAGTCTCCATGGCCATCCAGAATCACCAGGCAGTGGCTCCAGGGAGCTGCAGAGCATGACTGTGGAGGCTTTCCCTGTTTCCTGGAGGATTCTTATAGACTCTCCTTTCCACTGTGGGCCTGTGGGGGTTTTAAACCCGTGGATATGTGCTCCCATGGCCAGTGTGGCAGAATTACACCCTGCAGGATCATGAGACTCCTAGAGTGAGCTGGGGAGGGGGTCGGCCTTGTGGGGATTGCAGCCCCAGTCCAGCAGCACAGCCCTGGGAGAAAGGCTTATTGGTGACTCAGCTGACTCTTCCCCTCCTTCACCCCAACCCACTGGTCCTTGAAATGTGGCATTTGACTCTTCCAAGGCTGTGGAGGGCCTCCTGAAATCCACTGTGGATGGGCAGACAAGAGGCCTGGTCCTCCCACGAGCACTGCACATCCCTGGGCAGGTTGCTGTCTGGAGCCGGGTTGCCTGTCCGGCTGCCCACTTTGATGTGCCAGATATGGCATGTTGACCTCTCTGTCAGGAGGCTTTGAGGATATGGCGTCAGGAGGGCAGGATCCAAGGTGTGTTTCCGGCCCATGCCTCACTGGCCGTGTGACCCGGGACCTGCAGCCTGAGCCCAGCTGCCTCACTCGTGGAGGGGTGTGTGTGTCTCTGACACACGTCACTCCCATGAGGACTAACGGGGATGGCATCTGCCCAGCCTGGGAGCGGGGCCTGTGAGTGAGGGTGCAGCTGGCATCCCTACCCTCTGCTGGCCCTGCCTGGACAGCAGTCCTACCGAAATGACCCGCCTCTTGCCTCTGCCTACCTGTTAACTTCTTTCTGCAAAGCACGCTCGTGAGCGTTAGAATTTGTCGCAGACAGTTAGCAATGGGAAGACTTCACATAAAATTCAGCTTTCTGGCTGGAGTTGAGAACTTGGCAGATGCAGCCATGCTCCGCCCGCATGTAACAGGCTGGCCGTTGAGGGTGCTGAGAAGAGGCTACTCTTCAGACTGGACAGAGGCCCGTGTCTGCTGCAGCCCCTGCAGGCCAGCTGTTCTGGGTCTCATAGGCAGCTGGTCCAGGTTGACGGTGGGTTTGGGTCCACTGATCAGGGGCACCTGACTGTCCAGGAAGTTTCACCCTGTGGCAGCCTTGAGGACGTGCGTGGGGACACTGTCATTTTGTAGAGGGGGGAAACTGTCATCCTGGTGGGGGAGCTTCTCTGGAGGTAGAGCTGGCGGCAGGGGAAACAATCTTCCAGCACCAGGGGTGGCTTGTAGCTGGGTCCTCTCTGCGTTTGCCTGCCTGGAAGAGCTGGGTGCATTCACAGCTGTACCTGTGTGAGGGTCTGAGACCAGGCTCAGCCTGCAGTGGGTCACTTTGTCTTAATTTTTAAACTGTTCTTTTCTTTCTTTACAAAGAGCTTTACTGAGCTATTATTTGCGTCCATAAAGTCCTCCCGTTTACAGTGAACTATTCAGTGGTTTTCAGTATATTCACTGAGTTGTGCAAACATCACCAAAAGCTAATTTCAGAACGTTTCACCGGCAAAAGAAGCCCCACATCCCGTAGCGTCAGTTTCCATTCCCTTCTCCAGCACTCACTACTCTGCCTTTTGTCTACGGATTTGCAGATTCTGGATATTCCTGGAATAGCTGGAAATCACGCATTACAAGGTCTTTGCATGTGACTGTCTTCTTTCCCTTAGCCCAGTGTCTTCAAGGGTTACCCATGTGGTAAGGACCCTGTGTCAGTACGTCATTCCTTTTTATGGCTGAATAATATTCCATGCTATGGATACAAGACATTATTTTTATCCATGCACTTGTTGATGGACAGTGTGTTTTCAACTTTTAGCTATTATGAATAATGGTGCTATGAATATTCATTGGTACAAATTTTTGTATGGACACATGTTTTCATTTTTATCTTGGGGCTCTGCCTAGGAGTGGAATTGCTGGGTCATATGGTAACTCCATGTTTAACTGTTAGACGAACTACCAGAATGTTTTCCAAAGTGACAGCACCATTTTACAATCTTACCAGAAATGCACAAGGGTTCCAGTTTCTCTACATCCTTGCCAACACCTCTTATCAGAATCATCGCAGTGGGTATGAAACAGTATCTCATTGTGGTTTTCGTTTGTGTTTCCATGATGACAACTGATGCCAAGCACAGTTTCGTGAGATTACTTTAGAAAAATCTATATTCACAAGTGCACATTCAGCTGTCAAAGTGATGACATCATCACAGTGTCACATCGTCTCTGGAAAATTCCACTGTACACTGCGCTGACTCTGGGAGAGAGGGGTGAAGAAGGCATCCAGCGTCTATTGACCTCATGGATTTCTGAAAGGGTCTTGAGAACCCTCTGGGGGTTCTCCACACATGAAAACCACTGGTCAGTGGGTCGGTGCAACTGCAAGCACGTAGGTGCGTGCATGTATTTTTCACAAGGACTAACTAACATATGCTCGCCATTCTCTTCTGTGCGTGTTTCAATTAATGACATCTCTTGGGGCTTTTCCCTGTCACTACTCGGAAAGTTCCCTTACTGTACTTGACAGCTGTGCTCTGCGGTCTGCACATCCCAACTTTTATTTATTTATTTATTAGAAACGAGGTCTGACTATGTTGTCCAGTCTCGTCTCAAACTCTTGGCCGCAAGTGATCCTCCCACCTCAGCCTCCTGAGGGTCCCAGGTTTCAGATGTGAGCCCATCTTCATTTATCAGGTATTTTATTGATGGGTGTTCAAGTCCTTTTGCCATTAACCCTTTCTGATCCAATTTTTCCACCACCCTCAGCTCTTATTATTTATTTTGGGTGGAAAAGAGGTTGGTGGGTTACACTGTAATTATCTCAGTTTTAAAAGAGAAAAACACATAAATGTGAACTTACCTGATGGTTTTATTGTCTATTTAAGGTTACATAAAATAATTAAAGTGTTTTTGCCCGACATAGGACTGGGAAGGGTTAAAAAGTGATATTGCTGTGAGCATCTCTGTACCCTGTCCTGGTCCAGAATCTCGGGGTCACTGTGTATGTGCATTTCTCTGTTTCCCCTTTGTAAACTGTTCACCGAAGTGTGACCAGCGGACCCCATCAGAAGCATCCACGTCAATAATACTAAATGTTCACTAGGAAACACACCTGCGATCCAGCACTCAGATCACGAAACGGAACGACCAACCCAGGAAACCCTCTTTGTGTCCCATCCCAGGGAACCACTTCTCCTTTGACTTCTAATGGCAGGGATTAATCTTTCTGCTCTTAGACTTTTGTAAATGGAACTAGGCAGCATGTTCTTTTGAAGTTGGACTATTTTCACTCAGCACTGTGTCTCTGAGGCTTGTCATGTTGTCCTGTGGGTCAGGAGTTGGTCCTCTTTATTGCTGAATAGTTCTCCATTGTAAGGATTGACGCTCCTTTGGTTCATTCTCCATCTGGGGGCACAGGGGTCACTTCCAGGGTGGGGCTGGGCATCTCCTACTGGTCTTTTGGTTCTGTGTGTTTCTGCTGAGAAGTGCAGGCTGCTGTGTACTCAGCTTTAAGCAGATACAGGTTGTATTTTTATAACTCTGGTAGATGTTGTTATTCCCTGTATACCTTGGAGGGTGTACAGATTTTACTCTCACCTGTAGCGCATGAGGACACCTCTCTCCCCAATTTCTTCATGCCTCCCTCATTGGTGCAGGTGCTGGGGAGACAGCAGGGGGAAAAATAAAGCAGATCCCTTTTCCTCACAGAGCTGCCAGTCTAGAGAGGGAGCACACAGCCAATAAAATGAACACATAAAATCTGTGCTACGTTAGATGGTGAAAAGTGCTAAGGAGGAAATTACGCTGTGAAATTTTCTGAACTTTGCCGACCTGAGAGGTGGAAAACAGCATCTCAGGGTGGTTTTAGTTTGCACACATGCTTTGCTTTTCCCATGCCTTGACCAAGGACTCTGCAGCAAGTCTCACTGGTCACACTGCCGCCGGCACTGCTGCTGGGATAAATTGTCTATTGCCACAGTAATGCAAGTTGCAAACAACTGCAGAACCTCTGTAGCACACACAGCAAATACTTATTATTGTCCCAGGTGCACCAGTCAGCTGGGCAGTCCTGGCGACCTGGGCCAGGTGTGGCTGGCGTCAGCTGGGCTCCAGCACGTGTCTGTGCTCAGCTGGAAGCTCCCCTGGGGCTGGCTGGTTGAAGATGGTCTCAGCCAGGCTGACTCAGTCTTCTTTAATCCGTCTCTCCTGTACTTGTTTTCACTGGGCTTCAGGCTGGGGACATAAGTGGCAGGGGAGCAGGAGAGTAATTGGGAAGTTTAACACAAGCAGGTGGGAAATTTGAAACGAGCCAGTGCAAAACCGATTCACCCCAGGAGATGTTATGTTACAATCCTGCTGGTCTTGAGGCCAGGTACAACTTTGGGGAATGAGTTCTCCGGCCTCAAGCTGAGGGTCAGGTCATCTAAGTTAGATAAACCAATACTCGGTGGAGGCTGAGGCAGCGGCTTTGCGATGATCTTCGACCCTTTCTATCCTGTGATGAGTGTCAGTTTTATAGGACTCAAAACAGCTTAATGCCTTGAAGATCAGAGGACTGAATCTCCGTGGACATCTCAGGAGGCGTTTTGTTAATGTTAGGATGACGTGTCCCCCAATGAAGAGACAAACAGTGGCCTAAAAGCTGATTCAGAGCCATTGTCCCCAGCTGTTGGGGTGTCCATGGGTAAATAGATCAAACCTTTTTGCCTGAAGTTGGTGTGGGGATGTTATTATAGACTTCAGTAAGGTTGCGAAAGGTGTGTACCTGTTTGGCCAAGGCTCTCAAATCTCTTTGTATCTGGCCGGAGGTATTTTTGTACATGCCGAAGGTTGTTTCTGAGATGGCATAGACCCCTCCTCACTAGGCCAAAAGATAATCTAGCGCGGGGTGAGTGTCTCATACCACTGGGGCCAGAAATTCATGAGATTGCTGTACTGGGCTGAGGCCGAGATCTGGTAGGTTTATGTGCTCTGCGAGAGGCAGAGAGATTCGAGGTGGTCTGTGTGAGCCACTGTCCCTTTGTGAGGGTGGTGGTACCTATGAATGTTCCTACTAACGAGACTAATAATCCTAATCCCAATCCCAAGAGTATCGGCCGGAGGATGGCACACCTCACCTGGGGGCACGTGGCCAGCCAAAGGAGAAGAGGGAGCTCTGCAGGGGGTCATGACCGAACCGGTGGGCCCAGGGAACAGGAGGGCAGCTGGGTGCTTCTCCTGCGGGTAGCTTGGCAGGGGCTTGGGGAGGTGGAAAGTGCACTCACTGAGGCCTCCACTTGTAACCCCGCAGTAAAAATCAAAGGTGCTTCCCAGGGCATAGTGCTCTTAGATTTATGGCTGTGAAGCCAGGAACTTTAGTCCATTGCTGACTTATCTGTATGGTTCCACACAGCGAGGTTGGGTGGGTATGCGGGCCGTAAGTGATTCGTGCCAGGACGTGATGGTACCAGGGTGGTCCCAAAGGCCACCCCTGAGCCACTGGAGGAAGAATGATTTGGATGGAATGCTAGTGGGGTGTCCAGGCGCAGAGAAGCATGGGGAAGGGGGTATAATAATTAAAATCGGTGGAGTTAAGTGGGTCTAAAGTCGAGAGGGAGTCTGGCAGGCCCAGCCTTGTCTGTGTCTCCTGGCCCGGGCTCCAGTCTCGGCCCATTTAATGAAGATACTGCCTTTATCAGTGGATGGCATAGGCAGAAGGCGGGGGTGGCATTTTCCTGGTTGGAGATGGTTGGGAGAAAAGTGATATGGTGGGGGAAGGAAGGATGTGTTCTGGGTGGAGGAAAGAAATGGAGTGGAGAAGGATGTGGTAGGTGAGGGGTGGTGGTGAGAGAATAACTATCTCAACAAAAGTTGAAATGGCTCCAGCCGAAAGGACACAGGTATCAGCCCAGCTAATGGGGTTGGTGTGGTCAGACCCAGAACGGCTAAGTTAGATGGGGCCCCAGCAAGGTTTTGGGTAAACACACACACACTTAGCTAGTCAGAGATGATAATGGCAGTGGGGAGTAGCCTGGCAGGTGTCATAAGGCTGACAGATACAGTGTTGCAAACAGCAGGTAAGCCAGGGAATTTGGGGGACTAAAGCATGAGTTCAGCAAAGTGCCATTTCAAAGGTCATCATCAGGAAGCTCAGAGAGGCCGGTTTTGAGTTCTGCAGCCAGATCCTCAAGGGTTTGTTAGTCTTCGGTGTCTTGTCTTCCTGGACACCTTGGAGGCCAAGGGTCTAATCTTAGGAGTGGGGTTGCCCACGTTGTCCTGGGTGGGGATGATGCGTCGGAGGTGTGTTGTGGGACTTCAGCCAGCTGGTGGGCGTCCCTCCTAGGTGGCTGTCCAAGCTGGAAGGAGTTGTGGCCCCCAGGGAGCCCTGGCCCCTATATTTCTGTTGCCGTGTAGAGTGTGACTTTACATTTGTTAGCCCTCTTGCTGGTTTTATGGATATCTGATATCTCCTTGGGATCTGTGGGGCGCTTCTTGCAAAGGACTGTGCTCCCTCAGGATCTGCTGGGCTGCAGTCCCACCCGTAGCCAGCAGATCGTTTGCGCACAAGTGTATCCCTGGGTCAGGGTGAGCTTGTTTAGATTTTTCTTGCAATCTAGGCTTTGCAGCCTAAGAACGTTTGCAGGATCACTAGTATGTAAGGAATTTAGCCAGCCTGGTATGAAAGAGGGGCATCCTGTGGGCCACGTCTCCATTGTAAGTGTAAGTTCAGCAGCACTGGGCAACTGTGTAGCATAGGCGTTGTTTCCAAGACAGTCATCTCTGGAGGAGGACCCAGGCTGCATGGTAGACTGGGTGTAGCCCCTCAAGGAGTGCCTTCCTTCCAATAAGGGCTTTACCCTCACCCAAGTGTACAATTTCTAATTAATTCCATCTGGTTCCAGCAAGAATCCGTGGTCAGGGTCAGGCCCTAGAGCTCTACTGCTAGCCCCATGATCCAAAGGGCACATAAAGCAGCAAATAAGCCCTAACCAAAGAGAATACTGACACTTTCCTGTGGGAGGTGCCATGTGGATGTTTATTTGTGGTTGAACTGCCTGTTGGCCTATCCATCATCCATCCATCCATCCATCCTATATCCTTTGAGTTGCCTCTTCCAGGAAGATCCCTGGACCCCTTAAATAATGACTGGATGTCATAAGCAAACACCAAGTATGGATTTTCCTTTCCTCTCTTGGTGATCCACATGGTGCTGTTATAAGTCCTGGGACAATTATTTCCATCTCCAAGAGTGATTTAAAAGAGGAAATTAGTAACCAGCCTTACTTGTACCTCAAGTAAACTAGGAGAACGACTTCTGGCCTGATACAGTCTGAATAAGTGCATCTCACAATGGCAGCGGCATCTGGTCTGGTGGGCACTCTGTTATCAATGGGTTGTATTTCACATCCTTCCCTATCTGGTTGCCAATGATAAGTCATTAGTGAGTTGAGTGAAAAATCGTAGTGAAAGAACTTTCATTCCCAGAGGTGATGGGTGATGTGTGTTCTGTCTCCCTGGACATGGAAGGAGGTGGGCTTGTCACAAATGGCTGATAAAGGCAGGGCTGGGGGCCTGTAGAAAATTGGTACGGACATATATATGCCTGAGAGCCTAGAGATTAATCAAATTAGAATTTGTGGCATGAATTTGGTCCACTTAGCAGACCATTTGCCTTCTAGCAGTTTTTGAAGACGTTCTTTTAAAAGTCCATTGTGGGTAAGCTTAATGAAAATTCTAAAGGATCGTGTGTAATAACAACCATTGTTGAAGCGTATTAGAGTAAAGTGGGTGCCCTTGGTCTGAGTCATCTGTGCCTGGTGGACTAAAGGCACCAAAATGCAGTGAGTGAGGAATTGTATTACTAGATCTGTGGTGGCTGTTTGGGTCTGAGTGGCCACGAGTCCCTTCCCACAGGGGCCTCTGCCTGGATGTGCTCAGGGTGAGTATTTATTGGGTGAGTATTTAGCTCTGATCCCAGATCTATGGATGCATAAAACATCTCTGGATTTCCTACTTGGCTCCTGATACAAAGTTCTCTAGCTTGGAGCCTGGCTGTGCCCCTCGCTGGCTGTTTGGCATTAGGCAAATTGCCTAATTGCTCTGGGCCTTGTTTTCTTGTCTGTAAAAAGACATTACTGACAGCTCCTTCCAAAAATAGCATACTCTAGTGGAAGAAAGCCTATCTCAGGTGCTGGGTATTGGGATCTATCACATAGTAGGGCTGCACCTGCAGCCAGGGTGCTGTGACTCTAGCCCTGAGGGCTCTGCTGGGAGATGGCCTCTGAGCTCTGGGATGTGTCCTGTTCATACACTTGGGCTGAGGCTGCAGCTCTTCTGAGGCTGAATAAGTTCTGGGGGCCATGGCTGCCTGAGCCCTGAGCCTTCCAGGATCTTGGATGGCCGAGTGAGCTGAAACTTAGGATCTGTGCTGCGGCCTCCCTGAAGGCACTGTTGGCACCCTCTGCCCACCAGCACCTCCTTTAGCCTGGGCCAGGCTTGTGGGGGTTCTGGGTCCTGCAGCATCTGGGTCTTTGAGCAGAAGCTTCCGGCTCGTGGGAAGCTCTGGAAAAGTGGAAGTGTCTCCACTCTGGGAAAGTGGGCTTGGGATTGGAGTCGTGAGCCTGCCTTGACCCTCAGAGAGTGAATCCTAGCCTCTGCTGCTCCTGGCTGTGTGACCTCAGGGAAGTGAATCACCCTCTCTGAGGGTCATTGTCTACCTCTGTCAGATGAGGGGAGTAATCTCAGGGTTGCTGAGAGGAGTAGGCGGGATAATGTCAGCCAGCACAGAGCGGCTGCTCAGGGCCACGTGTGCTCTTTTTTCCTCTGCCAGAGGGTCACTGCACTCTGGGGGTGCCATGGGGGGGATGGATTTGTGTTTTTGTTTAAGTGAACAGATGTATGTCTTTTTTAGTGGCCAGAAGTTGTGCCCTCTGGAGAAAGAACAAAGGGGCCAGGCCTGTTGAGATTGGGCGGGGGGTGTTCAGTGGCTGCTCACTCCCTGCTCCCCACTCCCGTGGTGTGTCATTCCAGCTGCCTCCAGATGTGTACAGCGTGTTCCTCACTGACTGTTTCCTCCCCACACTATGTTCTCATTTCGGCTCCCATCAAGTGCACCAGGACACGCCCCAGCCTCTCCTTGGCTGCAATGCCTGTCAGTGAGGCCATGTCCAGGGACGGAAGGGTCACACTCCTCCATTGAGCCCATACTCTGGGGCCCTCTTCCTCCTCACCCTGACCGGGGTTATGTGTCAGTGGTGCATGTGTTATCTGCCAGGCACCGTGTTCACCCCTGGCCGTGTGTGGGTCCATAGGCTCATGACACCATTATGGGCAGGGGCAGGGGATGGTGCTGTCATGTGCCCACTTTATAGATGAGGCAACTGAGGCCCAAGGACGTTAAATGTATTGTCCAAGATCCCTGAAATCAACGAAACCAGGATGTTTGCCAACCATTAACTCTGGCTAAGCACCAAGCATTTCCGCCTCCCTAAGTGTGCCCAGTGGCTGGGCGTGAGCAGATATTTCCCTGTTGTTGGCAGACTAGGGTTTCAGAGCTGCTCTGGATAACTGGTTCTTGAGGGGTAAAGCCAGACTGGCAGACCTTGAGCTCTGTACCTGCCTCCAGCCCCAAGCTTCCTTTCTAGCACAGTGTTAGGGAAGCCGGGATCCTCTGGGATCCATATGCTGAAGGGTGGGAGATACTGACAGAGGAGCACCCTCCCAATCTGGCTGCAGGGAGCAAACCTGCCTTAGCACAGCAGCCCCAGAACCTGAGAGAGAGATTGAAGTTGTCGGTCTTCCGGCCACACACTCTTTCCTGCCTTGCGCACCCATTCTTGACGCGTTTATGGGCTACATAGTTTGAACCAGGCTTTGCTGGGTGCCAGGGGTTCAGTGGGAACAGAAAAGTGAAGATCCTCCCTAGAATGGGGATACCTGCTGTGACTCTGGAGACTGATGGCCACCTTTGGAATGCACTTGGTGGGGAAGCAAACCCAGATGTCTGCAAGGTGAAACAGTTCTTAGGGAGGACCCACTTGGTTGGTGGGGACTGTGGGGTCCAGATCCCCATGCTTTGAACACATTAGGAGCCGCTACCCACCTCCCATTGTTACCCTGGGGCTGTGAACCACAAGTTCGAATTTTCTGAAAGAAGCCTAGGGCCTGGAGTTTTATGTAACAACTCTCAATTTATAGATATTGGCACATTTGTCTTCTGATTATTTGTGGCTCGTATTAGTTTACTTTTGTAACCATTTATTTAGCTTACAATTCTGTGAGTTGGCAGCTGGGCTGGGTTCTGCTAGGCCAGGTGTGGCTGATGTCAGCTGGGCTTGCTCTTGTGTAGTCTGCTGGTGGCCTGGCTGGGGGCTGGCTGGTACTGGATGGTCTCCTGACACAAAATAAAGTGTTCAAGCAATATAATCTGCCATAGTATCAAAAAACATCAAGTAGCTAGGTGATCTAATTAAAGATATGTCAGAGCTCTGCACTCAAAATTACAAAATTTTGCACCCCTCAATTTGAGGAGCTGCAAGGAACTGCGGCTATTTTTGTAGTTATGCAGATTTCAACTTGAGTTGGACAGCCACCTCTGGAGTGTCGGGTCCTCACGGAAGTACTATACATGTCTCCTTAACCAGGTGTGGCTTCACATTGTGTTAGGGAACTATGGGAATATTTTCAAGCCAGTTTCAGGCAGATACCAGTCTGGGCTTTGGGTCTAAACAGAGCTTTATTCTAATCTTGCTTCAGTTTGGAGGGTGATAATTATCCCTAACTTGCAGAGCTGTTGGGAGAATTAAGCAGGGCAACATATTTGAAAGTCTCATCATAGCCCACTGTAAGGACTGGCAACCTCAGAAGCGTCCCAGTTTTAACCCGGTGTACCCCCACTCGCTCTGCCTTCCAACGCTGTGAGCTTTTACAACACTCAGCTTACTTTCATCTTGGAGTGGAGCTGAGCTGCCATTGACAAGCTCGTCACTCCTAAAATTTATAGACCTTTAAGTGAATATTTTTCCATTTCTTTTTGGTGGTTGTCTTTTTGGATTTTGGAGCCAATATATTTTTTTCCACCAGGGCCAGGGGTCATACAGTTTCGGAAGCCTTTGGAAAACTTGTAAGCCCCAGGTGGATGTGTGGGGTGCTGGCAGGCTAAGTGAAATCCACCGTCCTTGGGTGTTTGGGGGATGTGTTCAGATAATGTGGTCAGTGAACAGTTTTCCAGACTATAGTTCGTCTGGGCCTGCTGGGAGTGGAGTGGGGCAGAGTCTAAGTAAGTCTAACTTAGTTGAGTGTAAGTCCTACGGGATGTGATCTGTTTCTCTCTGTACTCAGACCCCACTTCTCACCATTCCTGGGCTGAGACCTGCAACTTTGGTGCTCCTGGCACCTGTCTTGGGGAGTGGGGGGCCCCTCACAAAGTAAGCTGCTGTTCAGAGCCTGGGTGACCTTGGGTATATCACTCTGTTCTCTGGGTGGTGGTTGTTACCAAAGCAATCCTGGCTCTTCAGGCTCTGGTGAGAGGGGTCGTCCTAATCCCCAGCTTGGGCCTAGGCAATGGCTCTCATCTGGGGGCTGGGCTCCAGGTAGTGCTCAGTGGAGGAGTCAGGGTGATCCCAGAGCCCAGGCCCCCCCGCTCCAGGTCCTGTGCAGGGCAGGGTGCAGGTGAGAGGCCACTGTGACAAGGGCTTGGAGAAGGGGCTGCAGGTGTAGCAGGGAGGGCCTACTTTCCTTGGAAGAACCAATGCAGACTGGGGGACTTGAATGGCCCCCCTCCCCTGTTACCCCTTCTTCTTTCTTTCCTCGGAAGCTCTGCTGAGGAGCCTGCACTCAGCTCATGGTGGGCAGAGCCCTGTGCTGCCTCTGATCAGTGTGTGTGGTGTGTGGGGGTGGCTGTGCCTCCTGTCTCTGCTGCCTGCGAAACAGGGTTGCAGATAGGACCCTCCCAGAGCCGAGGGAAGATGCGGCGGGTGTACAGTGGGCCCAGTAGGTAGATCAGGAGTGGCCAGGCTCCTCCCCTGGACCAGGCTAACAGTGGGTGCCAGGTGCTGAGGGCACCGGCCTGGGGCTGCCCCTTCTGGGGTGGTGGTGGGGAGGCTTCTCTCAGCGGCTGGAGTTGGGGGACTCAGCTGCTCCTGCCCTGTCTGATCCTGGGATAGGAAGGCAGAGCCAGGCTGCAGAGCCCTTCCTGTTCCTCCACTTTCCAGTCCTCATAAATAGATTCAGGACACCTTCCCAGGGCCTGCGGGTCGCCCTCCCCCACACTCCCCATGGGAGCACCAGGGCTGCAGCATTCTCTGGGCTGTTTGCTCACGCCCCACAAACATCCTGTCCAAACAGGGGTCAGGAGGAGATGGCCCCATCATCACCCTCCTGCCAGGTAGAGCACGGAGGTTTCTCTGCAGCATTTCCAAAGCCAGAATTCTTCAGGGCTTTCATGTCAAGGAATGGGGACTGTCTAGAGGGGTCATGACCTCTGGGCTGGATTTTTCCAGGCACCCATTGTCCTGCGATCAAAGGAGGTTAGAATCACCGGAATCTCATAACCTTTTTATAACAGACCTTTTCTTGAATGGGTGATACCTGCCTAGGAGCAGAAACAAATACCAAATACAAAAGGGGTAAACAGTGCTGGGCCAGTTTCCTTCCTCCCTCCCTGACAAGCACTCTTATCAGTTTCTTGGGTCTTTCCAGAAGTCCTCCCCGCATACCCCTGAATGCCTTTAAAAAGACCAGTGGGAGGTTATTGTGTACACTATTCAGCATTGATCCTTTAAAAAATATCCTTCCCAACACACACAGATGTTGTTTCATGTAAGCGCGCACAGGGCTTGCTGTTTTTAACGCCTGCGTGAGATTGGATGGATGAGGCCGCAGCTGGTCACTGCCCTATACTGAGATTAGGTTGTTTCTGGATCTTTGCTGTCACACGCAGCTGAGACACTCTTGTTTGTGCTCATGAGGGTGTCTACCAGCAGATTAGGTTCTAGAAAGGGGAAATGCTGGTCACAATATTTTTTCAGGTTAATGTGAGGGTACAGACAACTAGGTTACAGTATTTGTGTTTGGTAGGTAGAGTCCCTATTGTAGTTGTGTCCTGTACCCAAAAGGTGTGCCACGTCCCCTTACATTATGCCCATGAAGTGGGAGCGCACCAGTTCCTTCCCCTCTTCCTTCCCTGCTTCCTCCTCCCCCGCAACTTGAATTGAGCTTTTCTGTCATGTGGGCGTGTGTTAGATCATCTGCTGGCTTCATATTGGTATTGAGTACATTGGATATTTGCTTTTCCTTCTTGTGATATTCTATTCTATTCTATTCTATTCTATTCTATTCTATTCTATTCTATTCTATTCTATTCTATTCTATTGAGAATGTGTTTCAACTCAATCCAGGTAAATAAAAAACAAAAACAAAAACAAATGTCTTCATACAATAACCAAGAAAATTCCACAAAGGTTATGTCAAATAGTTGGATGAAAATATTTCAGATTGTATATGAAGCCAGCACATTGTACCCCATGATTGCACTAATGTACACAGCTATGATTTAATAAAAAAAAAAGAAATCTTAAAAAAAATCCAGGTAAATACAAAAGGTGGGGCCATCTCTGCTGGGCCTCTGTTAGGACAGGATATTTGTGGAGCCTGAGCTTTTTTCCAAAAAAATTTTTTTTCTTTTTTTTTGAGACAGAGCCTCAAGCTGTCACCCTGGATAGAGTGCTGTGACATCACAGCTCACAGCAACCTCCAATTCCTGGGCTCAAGCAAGTCTCTTGCCTCCGCCTCCCAAGTAGCTGAGATTACAGGCGCCCGCCA
>CAUYRH010143120.1:0-12193 GCA_963574655.1 Perodicticus potto | reverse complement strand
GATAAGGACTAGAAACAAAAACCTCGTAAAGAATGAACGAAGATAAATACATTCAGAAAAGAAATCAGATGATTGCTGCATTGAAATATGAAGCAACAACAATAATAATAATGCAAAGAAAGTAACATCCACATTGTCAGATAAGAGTATGTCTATTATAGAATGCTTTGACGCTGATCAGTATGGAGTCATTTCTTTCTTTCAAAACCTCTTTTAAATTAGCCAGGCAAGGTATGCACCTTTAGTCCCAGGTAGTTGGGAAGCTGAGACAGAAGGATTGATTGAACCCAGAAGATTGTGGTTACAATGAGTTATGATCACAGCACTGCACTCCAATGTGGGCTACAGAGCAAGACATTGTCTCTAATGATAACAATAATAATAATAATAATAAACAATAAAAGCCTCTTTTGACAGCACGAGAGAAATGAGTTTCAGGCTCAGCTCTGCCACTAGTAAAAAAGTCGTGTGAGCTTGAGCTAGTTATTTTATCTCTCTGGCTTTTGGTTTCCTCATTTGTAAAATAGAAGTTCAGCTACTTCCCATAAAAGTCTTTGTAGGCTGTGATGCTTCAGGACTATGGTTCTGAACTTCTTTGGGGGCCTTTGATTCCCTCTGAGAATCAAATGAATACTATGGATCCCTTTTGAAAAAAATATGCACATACACATGTGAAAATATCTATCTATGATGTCAAAGTGTTCATAGACCCTGACTCTCAGCTCCAATTCTATTTCTTCCTGTATTTTAAAACTTGACCAGCTTGGGGAATCAGAATACCCAAGCCCTTGAAGTGTCCCTGGTATACTGCACATATCTATGAGTAGAGGGGCGTCTATAAGCGAATCAAAGTCCTAAGTCTAGTTTACTTGCTCATTTCCTGGTATTGCTGGTGACTATATTTTATCCTAATTCCTTTGCCCAGCTTGGAAATATTACCACAGAGAGAGTGATGTGGGAAATTGATGCAGGTTGGAAATTTCACCTTTTAACTAAACAGGTAATCCCTTAGATATGCCAGGAGTTGCTATCTACCTTGCCAGTATCTCAATTATATTTGGGGGGGGGGCTTTATTATAGTTACTTTTCAAATCTGTGCAATAGAATGAAAGTATCAGGCCTAAACATAGGACTGGTTGGAAAGTACTACTCTAAGGAGAATAAAATTCCCAGGAGGAAACAGCAACACTGTCCCTACAAGGACACACGCTCTCATCCAGTCCCAGCTCTGCTCTACCCATCCTAAAGATAACCAGAGTTGGATCAAGCAGAGGCCATAGGAGGGTCAGTATTGTTCTGAGATTCAATTATCTGTTTCAATCTATCGCCATAAGTGACTGACACTGGTGTGAGTAGTGGGGTCTATGTTTAGAATAAGGATCTTATACGATTTTCCAACCCTTTTCTCATTGTTCCCACTGGAAGGCAAGAGGAACTTAATCCACCTAGGTCTCAGCTATTTGGGGGTACCTTTCATCAACCTAAAAAAACAAGGAGGAAAGGAGGGGACCCAGACCCCCTCCTAAGTCTCTGCTTACTGTGAAATGAATCAGGCAGATGGGAGGGGGTTGGCTATTGGTAAAGCATTTTGTGTAATTATGGAATTATGAGCCAGGGAAGCCATGTGGCTGAATGTGAAGAATCACGTGAAGTCTGCGCCATTTGTGGCAATCACAAGTGGATAAGAAGGAATGCTGCATTGGAGGATCTACATAATCAATTCATCCTGGGCCTCTGTGCTGTGCTCTTCCTAATAATAGTGTACCTTACTTGTTATTAGAAAATGAGAACTCTAAAATTCATTACAGTTCTCTGTTTGCTTTGTCTTCCGGTAGTTATATGTAAAACTTACTTCTAATAGTTGTATTATCCCTAATTCTCAAAACCTTCTTTTCTTTCTGAAACTTCCTTTTTTCTTAGGTTAACTATGTACAGAAGTGAATAACCATGAGCCTCCTTCCAAACATGCTGGGGAGAGATGAAAAATAAAATGTCAATGAATGAAGTGTGAAAGTGGCTCATGCCTGTTATTCTAGCACTCTGGAAGGCCAAGGTGGGTGCATTGCCCTGAGCTCAGAGGTTTGAGACCAGCTTGAGCCAAAGTAAGACCTTGTCTCTATGAAAAAAAAAGCAGGGCATTGTGCAAAGCAGAGCAGCTACTTGGGAGGCTGAGGCAAGAGAGTAGCTTAAGCCCAGGAAATGAGATTTATTTGAGCTGTGACACCATGGCACTCTACTGAGGGCCACAAAGTGAGACTCTGTCTCAATACAAAAAAAAAAAAGAAGAAGAAGAAGAAGAATTCATAGTAAATTAAACTCAATTTTGTGAGGTTTATAAAAAGCTGTTTGAGTGTATGCGATTCTTAGTTTCTGAGATTATTCTAGATAATGGCAGACACACGTGCTGGTTAAAAAACTCCAAGGCCATCTACGAGGAGAATGGAGTCCATAACTAACCAAACACAGAAAAAAAATCCAGCCATATTAAGGATAGCCTCGTATCTTTTTCAGTATCAATACTGGAGGCCTCTGAAAGTCCCCCTGAAAGTCTTCAATTGATCTACACCCAAATTCTAGGAAGAATTGGAGACCTCATAGGGAATCTTGATCAGAAAATACTTTCCTGAATTGTCAGAACAGAGTAACCTAATTATCTACCTTGTTCTCATAGCACCTGGTCTATAACATCACATTTTTCAATTATTCATTTCAAAAATGTTAGTAAACACAAAATTATTGACTCATTATGTCATTCTTTCCATTTCAAAGAAAATTTCTCCCCATCCACCATTCCCACCTATAGGGGGCCACTGCACTTGAACCCTGACCTGGTTGGGAAACAGGAGATAACTAACTCAACATCTATTTTAAGGAAAAACAACCCTGAGGATAGCTAGAGGTGGTTTACAATAACTCAGGCTAGGTAGACCAAGATAATGCATCCCCTTCCTGGCTTCTTCAGAAGGTTTTCATTAGTCTTTCAACAAAGGTGCATATGCAGAGATAGGGTTGAAAGAAACCCAAGTTCCCAGGAGGACTGGATAGAGAGAAAGCCAGGGTAGGTGGCAGGGCATAGTAAACAGCCAGTGGTGTATTGAATAGAGGGGCAGGGAGAACCCAGTTCTGTTCAGGGAAGGAAGTAAACCAGGTTTTCTAGTTTAACTACATATTTGAAAAGTTTAATCCCTTCCATCTTGTTTTTTTTATTAAATCATAAATGTATACATTTATGGGGTACAGTGTGCTGATTTAATATACAATGTGGAATGCTTACATCAAGCTGATTAATTTGACCATAACTTCACTTATGTATTTGTTGTGGTCAGACATTTATACTGTAATCTATAAATTAATAGATTTGAAATGTATAATTACATCGTGCACAATAGGTGAGGTTCCACCAAAAATCCTCCCCTCTCCCTCCTCTACCCTCCTTCTGGACTATAATTGTATTATCATGCTTATGAATGTATAGGTGATGATATATTGTTTTCATAGTAGTATTGAGTAGATTGGATACTTTTTCCCCCATTCTTGATATACTTTACTAATAAGAATATGTTTCAGTTCCATCCATGTAAACATAAAAGTTGTAAAGTCTCCATCCTCTTTTATGGCTGCATAGTATTCCATGGCACACATAATACCACAATTTGTTAATGGGTTGAAGGGCATGTAGGCAGCTTCCATGACTTGGCAATTATGAATTGGGCTGTAATAAACATTCTGGTGCAGATGTCTTTGTTGTAAAATTATTTTTTGTCATCTGGGTAGATACTTAGAAGAGGAATTGCAAGATTGAACAGAAGGTCTACTTTTAGCTCCTTGAGTATTCTCCAAACTTCTTTCCAAAAAGGCCATATTAGCTTGAGTTTCCACCAACAGTGTAGAAGTGTTGCCTTCTCTTCACATCCATGCCAACATCTGTAGTTTTGGGATTTTGTGATGTGGGCTAATCTTACTGAAGTTAGATGATATCTCAAAGTGGTTTTGTTGACTCTCAAATGCATGAACCTAGTCTGTCCTAACCAGGTGGAAGCTTCTGGATTCTTTTCTTCTTTTGTAATTCTACAGAACCCCCAGGAATTTCCCACTTGCAGGCATTCTCCCTAGATACCTCAGAATTGAGGAGGAGCACTTCCCTGAGAATTCAACATACCTACCTCCCACATTCAACACCATTGTAAAAGTAAATTAAGAGTACTCAGTTTTTCCTAAGCTTTTAAGTTATTATTTAACATACATATCTTTTTCCCATTGTCCTAATACTTTTCAGTATATTTCTTTATCCACAATAGCTAGCACAGTGGCCTACTGTTATGTGGTGCTTAATATCAATTGCTAACATCTTCTAGTGCTTACTAAATACAGTAGAACCTACACAGTTGATCACTTCCCTACATCCACCACCTCCTTACATTACTCGACATGTGCGTATCAGTACAGTGGGCCTCGTTCCTTATGTTGACAGGCTTGTTATAATCCCTTGGGTAGTCAATTTATAGAGGTTCTACTGTATTTGAAATTGTGCTAAGTACCTTGCACATATAAATTTCAAAGTATTATCCAATATTAAAAGGTAGATACCACTGTAAGTCTACACATAGCACACACACTTTCTCTCTCATAACATATATTACCATAACCATAAATAGTAGGCACCACATATACTATATCATATATAAGGTCAGACAAAGCAATTTTGGGACTCTTCTCTAGAATGGCCATCAGAGCTATTGTCACAAGAGCTCTGACAATAAAGTTCATTAACTCATCCCACAAAAAGTGCTGTGAAAGGTGGACTCTTCATGAGTTCATGAATTCATGAACTCATCCCAGAAAAAGTGCTATGAAAAGTGCTGGCATCAGTGCATAGCTTCCCAAGGGGAGTGCTTGGAAGGGGATTACAGTGATATTCAGCAATGAGGTATGTAACACTTTTCTAGGATGAGTTTGCAAATTTAGTTGTTCAATCTAATGTAATTCCTATATAATCATATATACATATATATATATATATATATATTCACATGTATAGTTTAAAAATATAATACAAGATTTAGTAATGAAGGGTAAGCAGGGAGTTAGGGAACTTGTTTTACTGCTTATAGTAGGGAGTGCTGAATTTGAATAATGAATCTAATTCAGGCACCATTGGTCAAGCAACTGTATTAGAGTATTTTCTCTTGTATAAACCTGACATAAAGATGGTATTAAGAAACAAAATTTTCTTTAGTTTAGTCATTCTGCTTTATGCATCCACATCGAATCTAGTAAACCTATAAAGAAAAATTAATTTTGAAAATACAAAGAAAATGAAAGGCTAACTCAAAAAATTCTTGCAAGAGGCATAAGCAATGGGAAAAAAGTATACTGCTCAAAAAAGTTCTTTGCTTCTGGCTCTGAAGTACCTCATGGAATTCCAAGTCTTGAGAATAGAGCAGGGAAACCACTAGACTAGAGAACCTCTGTGGTCCATTTCCAATGCCAAAAATTCAGACCTTCATGACACATTGTCTTCAATTAATATTTCTCCTTTTGGTATATGCGTGTCTTAGTTTTTTGTGAGAGGCAGACAGGATGAATTCCTCAAGGACCTTCCAACTCAGGGTAAAGTGCCCAGTCAGGGGATTGTCTACTTGACTATCCCTGCATGGGGAATCAGCAGTGCAGGCAAGCTGAAACCATCGATTAGTACCTTAGATTAGGGAAATGGAGATGTCTGCCTGAAGAGATGGGACCTGCTCCCCTCTGCCTTCCTTGCACTGTTCTCTGGTCACTTCAGATGTTTCATTACCCTGTGTCCCTGTTTTTCCTACCATTTGCCCTCTAGCCAACCCTCCTGTGGGTTGTACTCTCCCCTCTCACCTTTAACCTGGACTGCTAGCTTTTGACTGTCATGCATTCTTGCATGTATACTCTGCTATGTACCCAGTAAAAGGACTTCTGAGAATCACACAGGGACTGTATCAGGCTGCTGCTTGGCATGTGACACAAAGTATGCCCTTCCAGGCTTCCAGGATGTATGCTGTGGTTTGGGGTAAAGTCTTATGATTTCCCCAGTGCCATCTCCCTTGCTGACCACTGTCCCAGGCTGGGGTACACTAGATGCCCAACAGTTCTTCAATTACTCTGAAAGTTTTCCCTAAGGAAATTTTTCTCTGAATGCACATTGAATGTTCAATTTACATTTGCTACAAGAATGAATGAACAGACAATTGTCCACAGCTATCACATCCACATACTCCTGAAGGAGAGAAACAAAGACTTATGCATTTTGGGGGTCTCAGGTTCCCTACTATGCCTGAATCTACAAAGAATGCCTTTTAGCAGGTGTCCTCTCAGCTCCCCTAGTTCCTCTTAAAAATTTTTCTGCTCCATTACACACACTATTTGTGGAAACATTTTCCTTCTGTAGCTGACTAAAAGGTTTTTTTGTTTTCATGCCTTTGATTGTACTCAGTAAAACTTTTCTTTAGTTACTGTAACTCCCAGGCTACATTCATTGATGGGTGTATTCATTACCAATAACATAAAGTCAATTAAGGCCAGGCACAGTGGCTTATGCCTACAAACCTAGAGCTCTGGGAAGTCAAGGAGGGAAGATCACTTGAGATGAGGAGTTTGAGACCAACCTAAACAAAAATAAGACCCTACCTCAACCAAAAATCCAAAAAATTAGCTGGATGTGATGGTGTATGCCTATAATCCCACCTACTTGAGACAAGAAGAGTTCCTGAGTCCATTAGTTTGAAGTTGCAGTGAGGTATAATGACACCATTGTATCCTAGCCAGGGCAACAGAGCAAGAGCCTGTCAAAAGAATAAGAGAGAGAGAGAGAGAGAGACAGAGAGAGAGAGAGAGAAAGAAAGAAGGAAAGAAAGAAAGAGGAAAAATAACCAATTATACATATTTGGTACTTTTATATGCATTGTAGACTATATTCTTACAATGAAGGTTGATGGGCCACTGAACCCTGGTGTCTGTTCCTACACTGCAGTCTGATGTCAATTTGGCCATGAAGGTATTCTAAGCAGAGGGTGTTATCTAAAATGAGTGCAAGGGCGTGGGCACAGTTGCTGATTCTGTAGACTATTAGGTGGAACACAACACAGTGAGATGGATAAAAAAAGGTAGTGCCAAGGGAAAATGAACTTGCCTGAGGCCAAGTTAATTAAACAAACGCAGGAATTTATGCTTTGAGGGAATACTATATTGAATATTTTGTCAAGTTAAGTACAAGATTTTAATTTTTAATTAAGTATATATTTGTTTTTGCTTCCTGATGTATGTATGTGTGTGCATATGTTTCAATGTCAGTTGGCCTAGATTTTATTTCTTGGACCAGCGTGGACCTGTTCTGGGGCACTATATATGGAAAAGTACACTGTGAATTTTTTTTAAGCCATTTATATAAAACTATATAAGACTGAGTGATTTTTCTATATTATTTGCCCCATTAATCCCTTTTCCCTTCCACACAGAAGCGTGTACCGCTCTCCCATACATGTCTCTACAAAATGACCTAGAAGTAAATTGGTCTACATAGGAATACAGAAATTAATCAGCCTAATCACAGCTCTGTGTGTGTGTATGTGTGTGTGCATGCACGAAGTGTGTGTACACGCACTTGTGTATGTGTGTGTGTGCATGTAGTGTGTATACATGCACTTGTGTGTGTGTGTGCATGTACACACACTACATACATGTGTGTGTGTGGTTTGTGCACATGCACATGTGTATGTGTGCATGCATACACTTAACTACCTGCAACTATCTGCCTCCACACCTCAAGCTTCAAAAGCTAAGCCTTGAATAATATGGATTTGAACTTCATGAGTCCACTTAGATGTGGACTTTCTTTTGTGACTGTCAGCCCTGAGATAGCAAAACCAATTCCTTCTCTTTCTCCTCCTCCTCAGGAAGACGAGGATGAGAAGACCTTTAAAAGGATTCATTTCCACTTAATGAACAGCAAATATATTTTCTGTTCCTTACAAATCTTTAAAAAAATGTTTTCTTTTCTACCCAGGGCAACAAAGTAAGACTCTGTTGAAAAAAAAAAAAGGTAGGCTGTTAGTAGTTAAGTTTCTAAAGAGTCAAAAGTTTCTGTACAAATTTTCAACTGCCTAATGATTAGGTCATCCTGATCCCTGAGTTTTTCAAGGGTCAACTATAGTGTGTGACACTGTGTTCCAGTTGATCACTACCAATTCTATTTATGTTCTGATTTACATCTTTATAATGTGCAATTTTTTCTGGTTCCTTCAATCACTAACCAAAGGAATATATGCATTTCTAGAAAGTTAATTGTAGTTCATGGAAAAGAAAATTTAATCTATAAAAATGATAAGTATAAGTCAAAAGTTTTTTAATCTGAAAAGAATTCACTAAAAGATTCCTCCAGTATATTTCAAATAATAAATTTATGCCAATTTACTTAACCCATGACTTTTCAGCTAAACATGAAAGAGTAAAGTGTACTTCACAGTATATTTAAGGTAATAAAACATACCCAGGAAGTACTAGGAAAAAAATATCAAAAGTTTTAATATTTTCTTTGGCTGTTTTGTGTTTGAGATCCTGATAATGTCATCCAATTTTTACTGAAAACCATAGGTGATTCATTCTTTCATTTATTCAGCCATTCTCTTAAAAAAATTGAGCCCTGAGGGGAGAGAGGCAAGATGGCCAGCTGGAACCAGCTTTCCACAGAGGCTTCCATCCAGAAGGAGAGTTAATGGACAGAAGCTTATCAAGTAAGCTGATGGTTTGGAGCTGAGCCAAGAGAGAAGATTGGAGTGCACATCACCCCTACTGAGGTGAATTATGACCCCAAGGAAAAAAAACAATAGGTACAAAACCCATCACCAAGTGAATGGGAGTCCCCTTCCCCATGAAAACAACTCATATAGTACTTTCTACAAACAACCAAGCAGAGTTCAGATCTCTTCCTATTTTATCCCATGGGAGAGACCCACTAAAAACCACAACTCCTTACCCAGCTTGAACCCATTTGTGGGCCTTGGCATTCTCCTGCCAGGCATAAAACTGAACATATATTCTACCCACAGTTCTGAACTCCCAGGACTCCCCTCCACTCCCACCCTAAGGTCTGGAAGCCTGTCCCCCACAGAGTACAGACTCTTTTGCAATTTCCTGAGAGGTACAGGCAAAGTGGGGGCTGCTATAAGTCTGTGCTGAATCAGAGGCATGGGTGTAAAGTGGGGACTGTGCAGTGAGGGAGAAAGCAGGAGAGGGACAAATGGTGCCCTGCAGTAGAGTGCGGCAGTGGCAGTGTCACCATTGAGAACAATAGTGCTCATACTCCTAGTGGTATTTTGGAAAAACACTTCCCATCTCTGTTAGCAATCAGAGGGAGCTTGGCCTCTACTCCAGAGACAGCCACCGGTGGAGCAGATCTGGGATGGAAACGCAGGCCCTGTGAGCATAGGGTATACCCATGAGTATGCTCAGAGAGGACTGAGACTAGAATACGTGCATACAGAGGCGGCATACTCCCAGGGCAGAGCTGAGTCAGAATTGCTACTTTAGTGAGACAAACATGCACCCTCTCCCCAGTGAAGCATAGTCAGGACAAAAGGGTGCATGGCAGCAGCATCAGCCCAGGGCAGGCCAGGAACTGAGAGCACTTTGTGAGCTCTAATCATGACCGTTTTAACAAAGAGTGTAGCGGAGATAGAGACACCAGCTTAGTGAGAATTTGCAAGGTGGTGAGGGCAGGGCTGAGTCACAGCTTCTGTGAACTCAAAACACACCTGACCCACTGAAAACAGCCAGGAAAGAAACGCAAATTCTGTGACAATATAAGTGGTAAGCTTGGGGCGGGGCTGAAACTGAGTGACACTGCCCAGCTTCCACTGAGCACCTGAGGTAGTTAGCCTTCAGCTCCCCCTGCCAGCTGATGCAGAGTGTGGCAGCCTGGCTGAGGACACATTGATCTTCTTGTGACTCTGGCAGGCACAAACTCCTGGTAAATTTGCTCATTGGAGGGAACTGGGCCATAGCCCCATGGGGTTACCAGTGACTGGGTGTGATAGAGGTGCAAGGTGGGGAAGGAGGCATCAACCTCCCAGACTAACTCATTTTATGAGCGGGCTTTTCCAACTCCACAGAGCACCAGAGTGAGCCACACTTGAGATGCCAGTAGACCCCTGCTGGAGATCTACTGAACTCTCCCACTTGAGAGTTGGTACTGCCTGGGACAATTTGTTTGGAACTCTTGACCTGGGCCAGTCACCCAAGGACCCTCCAAGGTGGTACCCTGGTTGTGCTGTAGTGGGAAGGATTGATTTTTCTCTTACAGTTGTTGTCTGTAGGGTGTAGGGTATCTTAGTTGCTTGTATTTCTCCATAGCTGAGACTTCAACCCAGAGTCATTGATTCACTAAGATTGGAGAGAGATCAGCTGAACACAAGACAGAGTCACCTAGCCCCACCACACCAAGTAGGTCCCCAGTGTCACAGGATTAAATCACAGGCTTTGGGTCCTTTGCAAAGCTTCAGGGGAAAAGCTGTAGTCACCATTCCCAGCTCTTTAGCAAAGGGCTGGTTAATCATTAAACCAGGAGCCTCCAATCCAATTTCACCTTACCTGCTCATCTAGCCAAACAGTGAAAAATAATCATGGGGCAGAATCAGCAGAAAAACTCTGGCAACATGAATAATCAGAGTAGATCAACTCCACCAAGGAATGACTAGGTGGACCCACCAGAAGAACTCATTCATAAATAAATGGCTGAGATGTAAGAAATTGAGTTTAGAATTTGGATGGCAAATAAGATGAACAGAATGGAAGTAAAGTTGGAATTAGAAATTCTAGGAAAAATTCAAAAGTTGTCCCAAGAATTCAATGAATTCAAAGACAAAATCTCCAAACATTGTGACACATTGAGAAAAGAATTTGCAGCCCTCCAAGATATGAGAAATACAGTAGAATCCCTCAGTAACAGAATGGAGCAGGCAGAAGAAAGGATTTCTGACACTGAAGACAAAGTTTTTGAATGCTCCCAAACGCTGTAAGAGGAAGTGAAGTGGAGAGCAAAAATGGATCATTCTTCAGAGAGCTGTGGGACAATTCCAAAAAAACAAATGTTTGCCTTATAGGAATTCCTGAAGGCAATGAGGTTGTTTCAAAAGTTCCAGATGCTCTACTTCAAGAGATAATCGAGCATAACTTTCCAAACATGGTAAGAGATTCTAAAATTCAGATAGCAGACAGTTTCAGAACCCTAGCATGACTCAACCCAAATAAAGCATCTTCCAGACACATTGTAATTAACTTGACCAAAGTTAATATGAAGGAGAAAATTCTGCAAGCAGCCAGATGTAAGAAAAACCTACAAGGAGAAGAATATTAGAATGACTACAGATTTCTCTGCAGAAAATTTTCATGCCAAAAGAGGATGACCATCATGCAGTGCCTGTGGCTCAAAGGAATAGGGCACTGGCCCCATGTGCCAGAGGTGGCAGGTTCAAACGCAGCCCTGGCCAGAAACTGCAAAAAAAAAAAAAAAAAAAAAGAGGATGACCATCTAACTTTAACCTCTTAAAACAATACAACTTTCAACCCAGGAGCCTATATCCAGCTAAACTAAGTTTCATTTATGATGGAGAAATCAAATACCTAAATGACATCCACATGTTGAAGAAATTTGCCATAACTAAACCAGCTCTCCAGGATATTCTCAGACCCATTCTCCACAATGACCAGCTCTACCACCAAAGTAAACTCACTCAGAAACTTTAGATCAAATCCCAACTTCCACAGTGGCAAAAGGATTAAAAATGTCTACTAGATTTTTGAAAAACTTGACACCCAAAATAGTGCCAGGCTTTTCAATACTTTCAATTAATGTAAATGGCTTAAACTGTCCTTTTAAGAGGCACAGGTAGGCTGACTGATACAAAAACTTAGGCCAGATATCTGCTGCATTGAAGAATCTCATCTTACCTTAAAGGATAAATATAGACTTAGGGCAAAGGGATGGTCATCTATAATTCAGGAAAATGGAAATCAAAAAAAAGCAGATTGTTGGCGACCATCAGGCTCTTTGGCCTAAGATGGCGCCGAGACCCACTCTCTTCCTCCTTGGCCTAAGATGGCGCCGAGAGCCCTTCTCTTCCTCTTTAGTGGCGCCAAAAAATCGCGCCAAAAGTATCTACCTTTCTCC
>CAUYRH010143117.1:0-12023 GCA_963574655.1 Perodicticus potto | reverse complement strand
CAGAATTTAAAAGGCTTAAAATTTAATAACAATAACAATGTTTAAGATAAGGACTAGAAACAAAAACCACGTAAAGAATAAATGAAGATAAATACATTCAGAAAAGAAAACAGACGATTACTTGATTATTTGATCAAAAGCATTTGTTGTTATATTCAAGGTAGCAAGATAATTTATGTGGATATAGTTTCTTATTTGTATTAATTAATCAAAAATAGTGCAAGGAAATAAGACCTAATGTAACAAAAAGTTAGAAAGAGGAAATCACTTTGGGACCTTAGCTATGTGTCTAGCTCCAAAGCTTAATGTGTTTCTTGAAAACAATAATATTTTAAAACATTTTATTAGACACACAGGTACAGTTTAGCAAGTAAAGACATTGATTTGCAGTTGGCAAATCAGGAGTTGCAGTTAATCTAGATACCTTGTGCATTTGTGACTATGTCCAATATTTGGAAACCATTAGTCATAGGCTGACATTTTTGTTTGTTTATTTCTTTATTACTTCTTTATGATGTTATGTATATCCTGTCAATTTTACCTTCTAAATAGTTTTTGAATTTGTCTTCTTAATCATTGCCCAGTTTGAGATCTCATTGGATTTTTTCAGTACAATCCTAGCTTGTACTCTGCATTTCATTGCACCCCTTTCCCCCATCTCTGATCCCAACCTTGTTCTCACACTTTGGCCAGAGTGACCCCTCAAAGTTAAAAGCCTCCAGGGCAGTTCCCTTCAATATGCCTCTACCACAGAGAGAACAGAGACCACGCTTCTTAGAGGAGACCATCCATGTCCTGCCCTCTGCTCAGACCTCGGCTCTATTTCTGCACATTTGATGTTTTAGTAACACTTTACTGTTGGATGCCTCTCTGTACACACTGTAATTTTTCATGCTTCTCTTCAAGCAGTTTTCTGTGCCTGCAGTGGTTTTTCTTCTATCTTTCTTTGCATAGGTAATTTTGATTTAATTTTTCAAGACAGTCCAGGCGTAATCTTTTCTAGAGAGCCTTTTCTTGACCACAGGTTAGGTGAAGGACCCTCTTCTATCCTCCCAGAAGACCCCTTGTCTACCTACATTGTGTCATTCATCTTACCATTTTGAATTAATTTGGGTGTGTGTCCCCTCGCTGGTGTGCAAATTCCTTCATAGCATGGGACGTGCTTCAATCATTCATCCTCTTAGTATTCCCAGTGTCGGGCAGCTAGTATGTTCTTTATAAAGGTTTGATAAACTGAAGTGACCTTTGTAACAACAGACTAAATTTCTTGGTTCATAGATCACTTCCGGTTTTTTGGTGCCCCTTTTCTACATATTTGTTCATTTCAATTTTGTCACTCTAATTTGCAACTAATCTTTTTATAGACCTCTGTGGATACAAAACAGTTTTTCATGATATTTATGGGAATAGATCTAGCCTGATTTTAGGATAAAAAAATAGCTGATGGGGTGGCGCTGGTGGCTCAAAGTAGTAGGGCAACAGCCCGTATGCCAGAGGTGGCAGTTCAAACCCAGCTCCAGCCAAAAACTGCAAAAAAAAAAAAAAAGTAGCCAATGAAGGTCTGTATGAAATTTCTTAAAATAAACATAATGACCCTGGGCCAAAAATGCTCCCAGACATTTAGCGTCAACTAAATATGTAGCAACTATATTAACTCTTTATATGATTAGGTTTATTTGTTGATCACACATTTTCCAACCTGAAAGTTAGATAATTAATAATTATTATTATATTATAGCTAGCATTTCTTCATGTATCAAGTACTTACTATAGGCTAGCCTCTGTATGAGGAACTTTACCTTTGTTATATTCAAGCATCCTATCAACAAACGTGGAAGAAATCATTATTTCCATTTTATTATTATTTTTTGACCCAGGGAGACTGGGTCTGGGAGAAATCAAATACATTGCCCAAAGTCACACAGCTATGTGTATAAAGCTCCCATCCAGTGGCATGGCGCTCTAAAGCCTGAGTTCTTTCCACTTAGGCTTGATACCCCCGGGCAAGGCAATTCCTAGAAGACTGAGCCATACTATGATTGTAGGGAGGTAGAGAGTGAGTAAGCCACAAGCAGATACTGTGTGGAGAGGGCAGGCTTTGGCTTAACAGGTCATGATCAAAGTTGGGATGGTAGAGTGGGCATCCTTGGCGGGGAGGGAGGCCTTCTAAAGCTGGGAAGAGGACACTAAAGGGCAGGGGGTATGGATCTGTTACAGACAGTGCTCAGGCCCCAATTTTGCAAGTTACTGGCTCTGATAGGAATTTTGGTGCTTACTAGTCATCACATGAACTAGGAAAAACTATGCATGGATGAATCCTTCTCTTGTCCCTATTATTTTCCCCACAAAAAGCAACAAAAAAAAGGTAAAAAAAGAGAAATTGAAGTACAAGGAGAAAAGTATGTAGAGATTGGGAAGAGAAAGAATTAAGAAAAATTACAACAGGCTCGGCACCAGTAGCTTAGTGCTTAAGGTGCTGGCCACATACACCCAGGCTGGTGGGTTCGAACCCGGCCCCTGCTAAACAACAATGACAACTGCAACAAAAAAATAGTGGGGCGTTGTGGCGGGTGCCTGTAGTTCCAGCTACTTGGGAGGCTGAGGCAAGAGAATCGCTTAAGCCCAAGAATTTGAGGTTACTGTGAGCTGTGATGCCATGGCACTCTACCAAGGGCAACAGTTTGAGACTCTGTCTCAAAAAGAAAAAAAAAGAAAGAAATAATTACAACAGAGGTGGAATTACCACCACATAATTTTCTAGGCAAATGTCAGATCCTCTTGGAGAAATTATTTCTTTCCAAAATATTTTAGGGCTTAAATTATAAATACCACAGACTATTTTTCCGGAATATCCATTTGGTTTTATTCAAATTTCAGTATTTAAAAGATCTGCAATAATATATGTATTTTTAAACTTTATGATTTGTTTTGAGGTCCCATTTTTTTCAAAATTTGATGACATTATTGGAAGAGAAATGGAAAACTGTTAATTTCTTCCAAATGGTTTGAGCATTGCTTTCTAATTTGGTTAGCACATAGAGGTGAAAGAATGCTCTATAATTTTGTCTGTACCCAAACAGGGTGTGAACTTTCATTTTTAAAGTTAGCATTGTTTGTGAAAGTTGTTATATCACTTGGTTCGAGAATTTTTACAATAAGTCAATTTGTTCTCTCTTTGTAGTACTGAGTTAAAACTTCCCTGTAGGTTAGTTTATGCCCAATAAGAATGAAGGCAGATTTGAATTAACAATCTTTTTGAAATTGAGAAAATGGTAAGGGTATTGATAAATTGTATGTAAGGAGAAATCTTGACATTGAATGGTGAATTACACTTAAGAGACTTAATTTTCATATTATATGTATTTTCTTCAATCACATGCCCTTGCTTCTAGCCACATATCTGTATAAAATAGTCCATTTAAAAATAGTTTATTTTAAAATGAGTCAAAATTTAAAATATTTGACTCAGAGGAAAATTGGACAATGGGGATCATGAACTTCCTTTGACCTGGGATAAATGAAAAAGTGATTTCAACCAAAAATAACGTTTCTCCTTGCAGAGCAGGAAGGTAATATATAGAGATACCTTTGCAGCATCCAGACGTGTGATTTCAGGATGCTGCCAGATGTTATATGTGCTCCAGGAGACCTCACAGAATTGGGTAAGAAGCGTGGAATATGCTGCCTGAGCCACACACGAGGAGGGACAATGGGCCAATAAGGAAAGATTGCTGCATAAATCAAACATGTTGAAAGCTGCTGTAAGAGGGGCTCGGGGCCCCCAGAAGCTTGTGTTACTTTACCCCCACCAAACAGGAGGCAAAGCAAGTTAGGGTGGGGAGAACCAGATTCAAAACTTACTCCCAATTTCTTTTCTTGTCCTCATCTCTGAGGATGTGGGAGGAAAGGAAATGCAAGAAAATAGTTCAGATTATATAGAATTCAATTCATTTTAAATGTCTGGCCATAATGACTTGATTGCAATGGTTAGGCCTACCTGCTATACAAGGCATCCTTTTTAGCATTCTTTGCAAAGGAGCTGATTTCCTTCCTTCCTTCCTTCCTTCCTGCTTTCCTTCCTTCCTTCCTTCCTTCCTTCCTGCCTGCCTTCCTTCCTTCCTTCCTTCCTGCTTTCCTTCCTTCCTTCCTGCTTTCCTTCCTTCCTTCCTTCCTTCCTTCCTTCCTTCCTTCCTTCCTTCCTTCCTTCCTTCCTTCCTGCTTTCCTTCCTCCCTCCCTTCCTCCCTCCCTTTCTTCCTTCCACTGTCAAACATTAGTGGCATTTATTGTTTTGTTAGGAGCTAAGGATGAAATCAGGCAGTGGCCAAGCCCACAAGAAGCTTGTGAATGGGTGTGAATGTCTATCACTTGTGGAATTCAGTCTAGTTGGGGATATAATCAGTAAATTAGTACATGGAAAAACTAACTTGATTATTATATTACATTGCATCACACATTATCATGACTGCTATGGATGAAATGAACAAGGAGAAATGATGGAGACTAATGCTGGGCAGAAATCTACTTCGATTTCAGGGACAAACTCTTTGAGGAAGGGATCTGGAGGCTCAAACTGAAGATGGCGAGGAGCCAGGCGTGCGAAGAAGGAGGAAAAGAAGTTTCTTTTTATTTTTTATTTTTTGAGACAGAGTCTCACCATGTAACATTCTGGTAGAGTTGCCATGGCGTTACAGTTCACAGCAACCTCCTACTCTTGGGCTTAAGTGATTCTCTTGCCTCCGCCTCCCACGTAGCTGGGACTACAGGAACCTGCCACAACGCCCGGCTATTTTTTTTTGGTTGGAGTTGTCATTGTTGTTTGGCAGGCCCGGACTGGGTTCGAACTCACCAGCTCTAGTGTATGTGGTTGGCTCCCTAGCCTCTGAGCTACACAGGCCATAGTATAAGTTTCTAAATGGAGGAAATAGCATGTGCAAAGGCCTTGAGGTTTGCATTCTTTGTGGTGCAAAGGAGCTTGATACTTTGAGGGCATAGAAAGAAAATGACTTTCTGCCACAGCTGGAGCTTTTGTGATGAGGGGAGAGAGGCAGGGACTAAGAGGTTGGGTAGAAGTGTGCCAGATCAGGCAGGGTCTTTTAAGGAGAGGCAAGGAGCTAGCAGTTTCTTTGAAATGAAATAGGAAGCTGTTTAAGGCAGGTGAGAGATATAAGCTAATTCATGTTTTAAAAAGAATACTGGGGCTCTGTGTGAAGGACAGATGGAGGCAGCAAGAGAGGAAACAAAAAGAGTAAAGAGGCTCCTGCATTGTTCTGACTTAAAGGACAGTGGATTGCATCAGGTGGTGACAGGAGGAGGAGTGGGAGCCAGGCCAGGATCAAGCAGAATCACCGCCATGGAGCCCTTAGTTCTGGGAACACAGCTGGAAAATCACCATTCCAATAGAGGGTGAAAAGAGCCTGACTGGAAATTTTAGTCACAGCAAGGATTTGACTGAACTGACCTTTTAACCTAGTGTTTAGATCTGGAGTTCTTCTAAGCTAATAGTTTAATTCGCCATATTCAAAAGTTGTGAGATAGTTTTTGATGATGGAAGTATATTTATTGGGGTATATAAAAACTGTTTACCACATGTTTTAGTTTCAGCATTTGGTGGAGAAAATAGTTTCTACTTCCTTGATTTTCAGTCTCATGATTCAAAGTCAAGATCGAGGGGACAGCAAGAACAAGGGAAAAGGCCATCAGGAGGAAGAAAGAGCAAAGATGGCTTGAGTCAATGATTTACTGGTGCAAAAAGAAATAAAACTAAATTATGTCACCGTGCAGTTTCAGTTTTTTTTTTTTTTAAACTATACTTCTTTTTTTGATGAACAGTATTTGGGAGGTTAAGACAACGGCTTTGTGCTTTTTAGGCCTTAGGCAGAGTGTGCTTCTGTATTTAATTTTGCTGCAGTAACACATGCCCTGATGGTGCACAGGCTTGATTATTGTAATTCTCTTTTACTAGGACTTCCAGCAGGGCTTTTCTGTCACTTGCTGCTCATGCAGAATGCAGTAGCACATCTGCCGGCTGACTGGAGAATGGGCAATCACATTACCCTGTCCTGTATAATTCGATATGTTGGGTCACTGAGGACTCTGGCAAAGCTTCTTTGTTTCTCTCCATCTCTCTCTCTCTTTTTTTGGTTAAAGATGAAAATTACATTTCCTCTGTGTCCACGTCTATCTATTTCCACAATCATTTATCCTTTCTTAGGGGGAATTGTGTGACATTTTATCTACTCTCAAGTCATGTCATTTTAGGCTAAAGGTATGAATGCTGTTTGTATGGTGAATAACAACAACAAAAAAATGAGAATATATGGCATGATTATGAGGCCATGTTGTAATAGATTTTCTTTCTACTTAATCAAAAGTGTTTGTATCCATGGAGGGATGAAATTCTATTCTATTCTATTCTATCCTATCCTATCCTATCCTATCCTATCGAATACTCTCCAGTTCTATTTATTCCATCCTCCATTCCATTCCATTCTTTTCCAGTCCATTTCCAATTCATTTTTCTACTCCCCTTTTTTTAAGCCTAGCAATAGCCTTCAGGAGGGGGAAGCTGCTCCTGATGTTGCATCCTTGCTTGGGGTTGATAATGTGGCTTTTTAGGGAATGCTAAAAAAGCTGTGGATGCAGAGTCAGAGAAATCAAGACTCATGGCCGTGTGGCTCCTCTGGACCACCAGGTGTTTCTGTTTATTTTCCCATGAACATGCTAATTTAAGATTGTTCAGAATGGTGGGAATTGGATTGGAAGAAAGATCAGCCATTTGTGTGTATGTCTCTGGATTTTTATTCCAAAGGGAAATGTAAGACAAAGCGCACAGGTGGGGGACGTGAATCCTGACTTTAAGATCAGCTGGGTGTTGGGCCCCTAGTTGCCTTCACTGGCAAGTGTATTGACCTTGAATTGCGAATGAGGGAAGAGGAAAAGGCTGGAAAGGTGGTAGGTCCTCAAATGGAGTGTTTTATCCATCTCAGGCAGGCAGGAGGAAGAGGTGGGCTGATCCTAGAGAGAGTATCTCAAAGGGCTTCAATCATATCTAACCATTTCTCAATTATTATTAATCTTTCTCTATGGTCTCCTATAACGTTTACTCCATTTATTCTCTTGATGTCCAATAGGTCAGTGCTAGTCTAGCTTTTCAAAAGATAAGAATAGGTTTTAGGGAGGAAATAGAGACAGTGTAGAAACTGTCATTGTCGCTATTAAGGCACTGGTGTAATTTACCCAAAATAATGACTAGAGTGTCCCAAAGACAACATAGGTAGAGGCTGGGGTGAAAATTCTAGCCTAGAATCACTAATTCAATTCCCATTAGTGTCTCTGTATGCAGGTGACTTTACCTCTCTTCTCCTTAGTTTCTTCCTATGTAAAATTTGGAGATTCATATCATCCTTAAAGTGTCACTTTGAGAATTAAAATGAAATAATGGGGATTGGATGAGATAATAGTTGTGTAGCTCCTGCCAGCACCTTTTCCTGCCTTCTTCAAGGTTAACCTTGAATTTTGTCTATGTTGGGGAGGCTTCCTGATGAATCAAGCCTGCAGTGTGATGCATATTTATTATATTTCATGTTAGTATATACTACTAGTAAAGAATATATATTATATTTCTAACTCGTTCAGGAAGTTTCCAATGTCTCCGAAAGCATAGCACATGAGTTGTAATTTTTTTGGTGTAGGGTATTGACTCTATATTGTGAGTTATATACAAGTCCATTGATAACTGGAGTGACTTGCTGACTTTCTAAACTTATTAGCATCTGTAGGGCATTCATAGGGAGCCCTAAATAAATCACTATGTAATGTCTACAGACATTCTCCAAAGGATTTAGCACTTCTCCTGGATGCTGGAACCAAGATAAACCTGCTTCAAGAGAGGGTAGCAGAGAGTGGGAAGCTGTGGAGGAGACTTTCTTTGGAGAATTTTCCTCAAACGCATCATTCCCTTCAGTAGTACAGGTTCCAATTGCAGTCTGAGAATAATGACAATGACAATAACAAGAGAAACAGCAATGGTGGTAGTGATGGCTAGAACTTACAGTGCTAACTAAGTGGTAGTGCTGGGTCAAATGATTTACCAGCATTATCTCACAAGATCCCCAACATGACCCTATGATCTAGGAATAATCATAATCTTTTTTAAGAGATGAGGAAACTGAGTTCAAAGACATTAAGTTATTGTCAAGGTCACAAGTAACTTACTCAAGGTCGCAGAGCTGGTAGATCTCAGTATGTAGGAAATGTGAAGGATGACTCTAGTGCCTTGCTTTGGATTATGCCTATACTATAGCAAGAAAGTTCGAATGTGTGTATATAAATGCATATATACACACATCCATATATGTATATACATTTTGTATACAGCTATTTGTGAAAAACTAGTGGGAAATAAACTGCTCCTTAATTTTGACTGATGTAGTTAATTCTGTCAATAAAAAACATTTAACTCAACAGAGTAATTTTTTTCTATTTTTTTGGTTTGGATTTTCTCTTTTGTGACATATTTTTGTCCTGAGAAAATAGCTTTATTCAAGCAGGCTTCTCCCTCCTTCTCTTACTTTTTCTCTTTTTTTCTAATACATGATCAAAGTAGACAGACACAAAGACATTCTTTTCTACCATCAGTGACTATGATTACATGGTTATGGTAAACTAGTCAAATTCCATGAGAAAGTTGTGAAAAATGTTCATTTCAACATTGTTTTTGTCTTTTAAAATATAGAATACTATATCTGAAAATTTATCTTGTACAAAACCTACACAGTGAAACAAAGCATACTTCATTAGAGTGAGGTCTAAGAAAATCCAAAGAAGGAGCATTTTAAGAAATAAGCATTTTAATAGATGTATAGCCCCCCTGGGCTCAGAGAGTGGGTCACAGAAAGAAGTAGGATAGCTGTATTTAATGCTAGGTGCAAACAGTAAAAGCAAGGAAGCCTCATTTCATGCAGCACCTTACCGTGCAACTATCATCACTTCTGCTGAAATAAACTATACAGTGTCGATCTCAGATTGGTGATTGGAAATTCTAATTCTCAGGACCCTTTTCAACCAGAGAGTGCTAAAGCTCTTAAGATAGAGTAAATGCTAAAGGCTGCCCTCAGCTTTACAGACTTACCCTGATATTAATGTATTACTGGGCTCTGTTAGGTAATAAAATTGGTTACTACTTTTTGGAGGATTTCAGCTTAAATTTGGAATATTCAAGGTAAGAGTGGGGTTCTTTTTCCATTGTTAATTGCATAACAAACAAGCCTCTGGTGAAGTTATTTCCTTTCTCGGAGCCTACAGAAGGAGGAAGCCCCTTGGTGAAGGCATTGTTTCTTGTGGATGAAGGGCATGTGACAAGTAGATGCTATTTTACAATTTTTTTAAACAGATAAAATTACCCTATGAATTATACTTGGAAGTAACAAAGAAAATATTTTGGGAGCATATACTAGAATCAGTCCATACATTTTAGTATGGGTATGGAGAAAGATTGTGCAATGCTTGAGCCTGTAGCTTCTGCAGGACACATCTGTGGGGGAGTCTGAGCAGACTCTGATTGACATGGATGCATCTGAAGGAGACATTTTTTAATGTTGACTTCAGAAGGTCAAGTGGTGGTGAGACTTGAGGAAATTGCTTTTTTCTTGGGATCTGGAAAGGAGATGTCAGGGAAAATAGGACCTAAAGCTTAGAAGAGATGTGGTGAGCTCAGAGGTATCCTAGACATGTTTGTAGGTTATTGCAATTAATATCTTCCCCACTTTTTTTTTTTTTTGGCTGGGGGGTTGAACCCACCACCTTTGGTATATGGGGCCGGTGCCCTTACTCCTTTGAGCCACAAGTGTTGCCCTATCTTGCCCACTTTTTAAAAAAATATCTCTGAGAATCTCTCAGGGCTTTATGTAAATCACCTGGATGAGTTTCTTAAAATGTGCCTATTAAATTGTCTTCTCACTCATGATATCCTAGATAGAGCAAGCCTATAAAACCTTCCAAGTGATTGTTAGAACATTTTACAAATACCTAGACTCATATAGAGTTTTTACTTGAGATGTTATGAAAATTTTTATGAAAGTTTGTGATTAATTTTTTTCATCAATTGTTTTATAGTGTATATGTGTCTGTTTTCATTTAGGGAAATGGCCAAAGACCCTACTGAGAAATGGAGAATATAATATGGCTTACGTTTCAGCTCATCTCTGGCCTGGCCTTCTGTGGCCATGGGAAAGTCAGTTTACTTTTCTGATCCTCAATTACTTTATCCTAAAAATGACAGAACTGATAGAAGTGCTTGATTTGTATGGATGTCTATAAAATACACTGTACTGCCTGCATCTTTTAATGTACACAGGCTGTGATATATCTTTTCCACTCATCAGATAGAGGTGGCTACTTATGCGGGAGAGTAGAATAGAGTGTGAATCAGGATGAAAGAAAGGAAAATACAGGAGAGTGAGTGTGGTGTGGACTGATGATGACAGTGTGCCATGAACTCAGTGATGTTATTCTTTCTTTCTTATACTTTCTTCACTTGTGGCCCAAAAACTTAAAACAAAAATAAAGACATCAAAAAAGAGAGCCAGACCAAACAAGAGATCCCCAATCTTTTTAATCTCCTCAACTAATACTATTTCAAAGACAATGTTTACAAATTGATAAATTGTATTTAGAAAGGGCATGAAAAATCTAGTATCTCATCTTCATTTTGTGGATAAAATGACATTTAATTATGTAAACATGGGAAGTGTATATTATCAGTTATTTAAATTCAATAAATTTATCTTTTGGAAAACTCATCACATTGTCCTTATTTTTTTCAGTTTTCCCTGGGCTGATAAAAAACTTTTGTCTTTTATGATCGTGAGTCCTAGGACTGGCAATTTAGAGACCAGTGATTCTTTTTCAGAATAACATTCCATGATTCTTATTTGTATTTTCTGGCAGAGAACAATTGGGCGATGCTCTCCTAGACTTGTTTACAATCCTGAGAGTCTAATGTCTAGGGTGTCATTATATTAATCCAGGGATGGGAGGGGAAGAACTACTCTTTGTTGCTTTCTTAGGAGACTAGCTGAGCTGCTCTGTGTACAGAGGAAATGCATGTATCAATGTAGATGCCTTTGGAAACAGTGGGGAACACTGAGATGGAACCTTTGTAGCCCTGCTGAGAGTATCATCTTTAGATCGAGTTTTACAATTAGAATGGTATGAATAACATAAATAAACTGATGGTGATTTACCTTGCTTTTTTATTTCATTTCCTGGAGTTTTATGACTTGAGTTTTGTGAAAATCTCTATTATCAGTCAGCGGGTAGTCCGCTCATCTAAAATTATTTGTTGATTGTCTGAGAAACAATTTTTCCCCAAGGAAGTCCAGCATTGACATAGTACTGATTTAATTGTTAAACCTTTCTGCTTATTTTCCATAGCTTTTTGACCATGTGTAACCTTTCTGTGTTCTGAGGGGGCTCAGTAACATTGAAGTAGTACTGTCTGTGCGAATTGTCCTACATTTGAATGTGAAAGCCTGCCTTTTGGAACTCTCCTTTATGTTTGGGAGAGTGATAACAACCACACAGTTATCTTCTAGAGCAGGGGTCCTCAAACTTTTTAAACAGGGGGCCAGTTCACTGTCCCTCAGACTATTGGCATGCCGGACTATAGTTTAAACAAAAAAACTATGAACGAATTCCCTACACACACTACACATATCTTATTTTGAAGTAAAAAAACAAAACAGGAACAAATACAATATTTAAAACGAAGAACAAATAAAGTTAAATCAACAAACTTACCTGTATTTCAATGGGAACTATGGGCCTGCTTTTGGCTAATGAGATGGTCAATATCTGGTTCCATATTTGTCACTGCTAGTTGTAACAAGTGATGCAAGTGTGCATCAGTTAGTCTAGGTTTGGTTGGAGATTTCAGATGTTTCATTCTGGAAAAAGTCTGTTCACAGACATAAGTGCTACCAAAGATGGTTGCCATTTTGAGTGCATGGTTCCTGAGATTAGG